>JAJEOU010001894.1:15816502-16041746 GCA_021534815.1 Acrocephalus arundinaceus | reverse complement strand
TTTTCTTTATATCCAACTTAAATGGATCAGATTGGGGTCCCTGAGCAAACCAGTCACTCTCAGGGTCAGTTGCCCTGCAGCTGGGATAGATCTCTGTCTTTCACAGGGATCAGAGCATTTTCTCCACAAGGCAAATCCAACCTCTCCCTCTCTCTGCAGGCAGCCTGTACTTTGTGGTGCAGGCCTACGAGGCTCAGAAGGCAGACGAGCTCTCTCTGAACCAGGGGGTGGTGGAGGTGCTCAGGAGATCCCACAACGGCTGGTGGCTGATCAGGTGAGGAGGCTTTCCCAAAATCCTGGCTCCCTGAGGGAGCTGCCTGCTGTTCCTCCCCTCTGTGTGGATGCACAGGATCCCCTGAGCTGGGGGATGATTTCCCTGTCCTCACACCCCGTGTGCAGCTTCCCCAAGTGCTCCCTCCCCTCGGCCCGAGGTGCTGAAGGGTTTTCTCAGTGTTCTCTCCATCCCTGCCCTCAGGTACAACGGCTGCACTGGCTACATGCCCTCGCTGTGCCTGCGGCCCTACCAGAACCCTCACCACAAGCTCCAGACCATCCTGAGCTGCGGCCTCAACGCCTCCAGCCCCAACCTGTCCCGGGGGGACGCTGTGCCCCAGCCCGGCCCGGCCCGGCAGGAGCACGGCGGCTCTCCCAGGAGCAGATCGCGGTCTCTGCCCAGGGCCAGCTCCACCTCGGAGCTGGATTTGGACAGCTCCTCGCTGAGCTCGGGGAGCAGCGGGGGCGGCGACGCCCGGCTGGCCTGGAAACCCGACCTGTCGCGATCGCTGCCCGAGGTGGAGCAGGGCAGGAGCTCTCCTGCCCCGGGCCTGGCCACGCTCAGCAGCAAATCCTCATCCCTCAGGAACAGGAACGACTCCGGCTTTGTGGAGTCCTCCGCAGCCGAGCTCAGCTCGTCCCTCTCTGACCCTGAGGTGGCCGCGGGTGTCCCCAAGGTGCCAGCGCGTCCCTCAGCCCAGGAGATCCTGCAGCGCTGCAGCACCGTCACCAAGCGCGCCGTGCAGCAATCGGCGCTGCGGCCGGCCCTCCCCATCCCCGGCCGGCATTAGTGTCCCTGCGGCGGGGACACGGGGACAGCCCCGACACCCCGCTCGATGGAGACCCCTGGAAGCCGCGGGCAGCGGCTCCGGAGCGTCTTGGACTGTCCCCTCCAGAGGAACACACATCCATCACCTCCCTGAGCAGCACCGGAGCGTCAGCGCTTGGGACTGTCCCTTCCCGAAGGCACACACATCCATCACCTCCCTGCTTCCAGGGAATTACTGGGAGAGGACTCAGCCGGGTCACTTGAGGACCCCGGAGCTCAGTGAGATCTCCCCGAGGAAGTGTTGCCCTGCCCTGCAGTACGTGAGCGTTTCACAGCTGTGGCTGCTGGGTTATTCCTCACACCAGGGTGAGCTGGCACAGCCACCGTGGAAGGCAAAGGAGTGGGACCAGAGTGCCTGAGTCACCCCTGGCACCCTGAGCTAGTTAGGGGAGGGATGGGATGATGCACCAATGTGATGGCAGAACCCCCTTTTTTATAGATTTTTTTAAACTTTTTGATTTTTGGTTTCAGTTTGGGGATTTTTTGTAGGTTAGTGGAGAAACTATGAAATATAGGGATGAGCTGAATGGTTGTGAAAATAAAAAAACAGTTGGGGAGGAACCTCATTCTTGTTCCCTCCAGCCATGTCTGTGCAGGCACAGGAACACAGCCGGGGGAGTCACAGCTTGTGCCCCACCTGGGGATGGGAACACAGGTCACTTTTATGGACAAAACATTCCTCTTTCCAGGGGATTGGGTAGTTACTGAAACTCAAACCAATTCTAATCCTAAACTCAGTTGCTAGAAATGAGTTAGAAAAAGTTACAGGAAAAATGAGACTTTTCTCTACACTGATGGCTTTAATTGTACTTATTCTCCCAGGTATCTGTTAATATTTTTATAAAAACTTGTCAAGTGTGTGTGTTGTTTGAATTTTATACATTTGTGCCTATGAAATAAAATACATGTAAATATCTCTGAAGCCTGCTTGTCTTTTATGCTTTAAAAATTTGCTATTTGGGGAATTTAAATTGTGCTTCTCTCCCTCCCAGGTGCTAAATTTTGTGTGAGCACAGGTGAGACTCCTGCCCTGGACCCCTGCTTTGCCCAAGCAGGATCCCACCTCCATGAATCCTTTAAATCCCAACTGCTTGTTGAGATTCTGCATTTTTATCACAAACTGATGTTTGTGAGTCTGAAAATTCAGGGTATGAAAACACAAACCCCAGCTTGGCCAAAGAAATTACCTTTTCCTTTCATTCATCCCTGAGATTGGATGCTGGACTTGGTTTAGAAATTAAAACATTTATTATAAAATACAGGAACTAAAAATCCAGCTGCCATCCTGGTGGGGAAGGGCTCCTTGGAAAGGAGGAGTGGTGGGAGGGGGTCACAGAGTCCCCTGGTCCTGCTGGGCCACATCTGCCAGCCTCATGTTGTGCCACATGAACTCGATGAAGGTGGAAGCCTGGAGCAGCCGGCTCAGCCTCTGGAAGTGGCGCTCTGCAAGGAGGGAAGGGGTCAGAGCCAGCAGAACCTGGATTGTGGAGCCAGGCTGGGACAGCTGGGAATGTCCAGCCTGGAGAAGGGAACACTCCAGGGAGAATTCCAGGGCCTAAAGGGGCTCTGGGAGAGCTGGAGAGGGACTGGGGAGAAGGATGGAGGGACAGGACACAGGGAATGGCTTCCCACTGCCAGAGGGCAGGGATGGATGGGATATTGGGAAGGAATTGTTCCCTGGGAGGATTCCCTGGAAGTGTCCAAGGCCAGGCTGGACAGGGCTTGGAGCAGCCTGGCATGGTGGCAGCTGTCCCTGCCCACAGCAGGGGTGGATTAACTGATTTGTCCCTTCCACCCCAAACCATTCCATGATCCCTGACCCCTGCCAGCACCTCCAGCCCCCGCCTGTCCCCACAGTCCCCACCTGTGTAGGGCAGCAGGGACTCCACAGCAGATTTAATTCCCGAGAACTGCAGCAGGCTGTCGGGTGCCTCGTGCTTCAGCAGCGTTTCCATGACAGCCTGGGCCTCGTGGCAGTTCCTGGAGTTGGTGTTCCACGTCACCAGGAACGCCAGCACGGCCTCTGAGGGGGAAGGAAGGCTGGCCAGGCTGGCACACAGCCCAGCCCACACTGCAAAACATCCCTGGCTTCTCACAGAGTTCAGTCCCCACACAGTGACCGAGGCTCCCCAGCCCTGGAAGTGTCCAAGGCTGTGTCCTTGCCCATGGCAGAGGGTGGAACTGGACAATCTCCCAACCCAAACCATGCCAGGATTGTAGGATTCTAATTTCAGGTGACAAAACAAACCTCTGAGCACTTTAATCCTGCCACAAACCTTTCTGATCCTTGCGGAGCCGAACAATGTTCTCCTCCAGGTGCTTCCTCCCCTCAGGCTCCTTGAGGATGGCTGGGGAGAGAAATGACAGCAGGGACACGTGGGTGATGTCACTCAGGGAAAACTGAAAATTGGACTCTGTAGCTTTGAACTTGCTGGAAAAGGTGTCCAGGAAAGGAGAGAGGGCAGGAAATGCCCTCAGAGCACGCTCTGGACTCACCCTTGACCACTGTCAGCACCGTGTGTGGCCGGTCCAGGGAAATGGCCAGGCCCAGAGCTTTGAGGTACCTTTTCTCATGGAGAAGGTTGGAAAGCTCTTGCTCTCTGGAAAACATACCAGGGGCGAGAGTGAGACAATCTTTGAGTGGTGGAAAAAACCAAAACTACACAAAAAGCAGCAGATTTGGCAATAACAGTTAAGGAGTCCATGGTGCTCATCAATTCCCTCATTCCAATATTGGGATCAGGTGGGGCTGGATGGCTCCAGGTGTGGACAGTTCCACAGCTCTTTAAGGCACAAGATCAACTCACTTCATAATCTGCTCCTCCTGTTTAGCCTGGGCTTCTTGCTCCTCAATTTCAGTCACATCCTATAAAAAAAAACAGGATAAAACTTTATCAAATCCTGCTTTAATACAGAAGGGTTTTGATTTAGCCATTAAATGATGTGGAGAGCAGTTTCTGCAGCAAAATCTCGGGGTCAATGAATTTAAATGTTAAATCCAGCAATTTCCAACTTCCCTCCAAAGCTCCAGTGCTGGGGCCCATCTGCTGCTCTGGGGAAATACAGGATGGACAAAAAATAACCCCAAATGCCAAGATCAGCCTTGCTGAACCAATTTCAGATGGCAGAAAAGGTGAAGAACACAAGAAAAACAAACCAGTGAGACCCTGAGCTCTCCCATGACCCTGATTATTAACCCAGGGAGGAACCTGGGTGCTGTACCTGCCACAGGGTGATGCAGGAGTCACTGGAGGCTGTCACAACCATGTCATCTTTCTTGTTGGAGTGAAGGCCCCAGATTTTATCCTCATGACCATCCAATGTTTTCACACACTCGTTTGTTTTAATTGTCCAGAGTTTTAAGAGACCATCAGATCCACTTTTGGAAGAGAAACACAACAAAAAGAATCACTGGACAGATCCATTCTTGCTCTGTCCCACCTCAAATATCAGAAACTTGTCCCATCCCAATTCCTTCCAAACAGGAGCAGAGTTAATCAAAAATGTGGAGGGCAAAATGCACCCTAAGCTTTGTCTACTGTGTTTGTCCCAACCCAGCAATGCCACAGCAGCCACAAGGAATCCATGGAACAACTGGAGAGGAGGAAAATTAAAATAACCTCTACACAAAGCCTGGCCTAAACATGGCATCTTTTAAATGTTTCCAAATATTCTTTGGACACAACACTGTTCCATCCTGGTGCTGATGATGAGCTCAGATATTCCCTTAATTCTGGAATCTGCCCAGATCCCTGGGCAGGCACAAACCTGCTGAGCAGCTGAGCCCCTCGGCTCACAAAGATGATCTTCAGCACCGAGGCATCGTGGCCTTCAAAGGTCTGCAAAACAGAAAGGAAGCTCAGCAGTGCCAGAGCCACTGGAGAGACCAAAAAGATCTGATTTACTCAAAAAGCCCGAAGAAATGAGCTCCAAGTTTTGGAAGGATCCCCAAGAACCACAAGGTTTTGCCCAGGGCAAGAGGCAAAGTTCTCATCACCTTCAGACAGCTGAAGTCCCGAAGTCCCCAAAGCTTCAGGGTCCCATCAGCTGAGGAGGTGGCCAAGACCTGATCCATGGGGGAGAACTGCACACACCAGATGCCACGTTTGTGCCCGGAGAAAACCCCCAGCAGGGAACAGTCAGAGCAGGACCAGAGCTTGGCCAGCCGGTCCTGCGAGCCCGTGGCCAGCAGTTTGTCATTGGGGGACACTGCCACGCTGTTGATGTCCTGGGGAAGCCACAAGAGGAGGAGAAAGAGGGTCAGACCTCAGCTCTGGCTGTGGGACACAGAACAAACAGAGGCTGCAGCACAGGAGGGAGATTGAAGCATTAAAAGATCAGGTGGAGCTGTACCTTGTCATGGCCCCTCTCAGTCACCCTGGCATGCAGGGGCACTGGGCTGGAGATCAAGGCTGCTTTGGCTTTGGAAGTGAGAGATTCTGGGATGTTCCAGATCTTGATGGTGCAGTCCTGGCTGCTGGTCACTACAAAGCTTTCCTTCAGCCTGGGAGGAACGAAAGCATCAAGTGCAGGGAAACAATTCAGGGGTTTCTCACTGGGATCTCCACACTCAGCCACTGCTGGGGTGTGGAAAAGTGGTTTCATGGCTTTCCAAGCTCTTTCATTTCAGAGCAACTCCTCCGTCCCTGGGGGGTATCCAAGGCCAGGCTGGGCAGTGGGAAGTGTCCCTGCCCATGACAGAGGTGGCACTGGATGGGATTCAAGGCCCCTTCCAACCCAACCCATTCCATGATCCCTTCACACCACGAGGAGCTGGGAGCAGAGGTGAGGAGCAGCACAGCTGGGAGGGGGACAGCACCCAGCAGGACATTCCCCTCCCTCAGTCTGAGCTGGGAGCAGGGATGAGGAGCAGCACAGCTGGGAGGGGGACAGAACCCAGCAGGACATTCCCCTCCCTCAGTCTGAGCTGGGAGCAGCAGAGCTGGGATGGGGACAGCACCCAGCAGGACATTCCCCTCCCTCAGTCTGAGCTGGGAGCAGCACAGCTGGGAGGGGGACAGCACCCAGCAGGACATTCCCCTCTCTCCCTCAGTCTGTGTTACCTGGAGCAGGCGACAGCGCCCACACCATGGGCATGGCCCAGGCCCTGGGCCACACAGGTCACCCTGCCAGCCTTGCCCATCCGCCACACCCGGATGCTTCTGTCCTGGGGGGAAAGGACACAAATTCCTGAGTTTTCTGGCAGTTCCCTGTGCTGTCATCACATCCCTGAGCCCCACTGGTGCATGATGTTCCAGCCTGAACTTTCATCTTTGTCACAGCAGGTGACAAGATCAGCCCCCACTCTGGGGTTCCAGCATGGAGGTTTGTTTCTGGTTGTATCAGAGCTTTATTTTTGGGTCTGTCAGGGCTCTTGGCACCTTTCCCCCCCTCAATCTCACACCAACAACTTTTCTGAACTCTAACACCAGACCAGGATGTTTGGAGAAGGAAACATCTCCTTCAGGCCAATAAAATACAACCAATTTTCCCAACAATTTAACAATGTTAAAAAGGGATAGTGGGAGAACCTTGTGTTTGGGGCATGCAGCAGACAGGGATTGTATGAACAAAAAACCCTTTCTGGAGCTCCAAAAATAACATAAATTTGCCCACAAGGATCACCAGGAATGAAGAGTTCCATTAAATGGAGAACAGTGACACACCTTGGCACTGGTGACAAACATCAGGCCCTTCCTGAAGACATCCAAAGCCAGGATTGTTTCTAAACAGAAGAAATAAAAGTTGGTGAGTGCAGAGCAATGCTGAGGTGGGACAACAGAAAGGGGTGAGTTAATGAGCCCAGTGCTTAATGAGCCCAGTTAATGAGACAGGGGACAGGTCTGGGACACGATACCCCTGGTCCCTATGGACTGAGCCTGTCACACACCTTCAGCTGCAATTTAAACTGATCCCATTGCCAGGGACAGGGACAGGGGCACACATCCTCTCTCCACACAGCTCCCAAACCTGCTGGATGCTGCTCCAAGAACTCAAGGACTCCTCCCCACCAGAGTTCCAGGAGAAGCTGGGTAAAGGAAGAGCTGCCCAGCGCTGTCACCCACCTGTGTGGCCATACAGGATCTGGCAGTGGGACGTTGCCAGCTCAAACACTTTCAGCTGGGGGCTGTTGGTGGCCACAACAATGTGAGAGTCACCAGGGCCCAGGAACTTCACATCCAGAACCTCCTCATTGTATCCTGCCAGCTGCAATGGAAACAGCCATTGTTTCCATTTCCAACAATGGAAAAGAGGGGAAAGGCAGCTGAAGGAGAAGGTGGGAATGACTGATTTTCATTTCATACTGGGTGTAACTTCTACACACAGGAGGCATTTCTGGCTAAGTCTGTTCTGCTTTTTCCTTCCTGTGTTGTCTCTGGGCAACATTCCCCCAAACCAGTGAAATTCCCTGGCACAACAGAACAATTCCAGAGCAGGCTGGAGCCAAGGGCACCCCTGGGCAAAGCTTTTCCAGCAGCAGAGCTGATCCTGGAGCCCAGATAAAGGCAAAGGGAGCTGAGGGCTGTCACCTGCTTCCTGAGCTGGAGGGTTTGAGCATCGTAGAAGACGATGTTGTGCTCCATGGACACGGTGAGGATCTCATTCCTGGCAGGAACAAACTGGCACTGGGAGAGGCTGCGCTCGCTCGGCTCCTCCTGCAGCGCGAAGGGCACGGGCTGGGTGTGCACACAGGCAGCTGTGGCCACGTCCCACACCCTCAGGATGCCTGGGAAACAGGAGAAATCATGGCAGAGCACTGATTTACACAGCAGGTGTCCAAGGAATGTCATCCAAACCACTCTGGGAAAAGCCACACAGCTCCAAGGCAAGGCTGGGCAGGGTCCAGCGGATGGAAAAGCCTCCAAGTTTTGCTTTTTCAGTGCAAATCAAATTCATCAAGTTTGAAAACAGAGATAAATGTGTTTGAGTATTAAATGGACCAGAATGTGCCTGCTCCATCCTGCTCACCCACTCCTGCCCAAGGAACTCAGGATAACTCTGCTCTCCACCCCAGGCTTCTCCCACATGGAGAACACACAGCCTGGAAATGGCAGCAGTGAAGTGACTCAAGTGCCACCCTTCAGGCTCCAAACGTGACACTCACCCTTGCTGCCAGCTGTGACAAAGTGCAGCCCTTGTTTCTTCACACCCAGCTGAGAGAAATCTCCCTCTTCAGGCAACAACACAGCAGCTTCCACGGTCTGCAAGAGTCAGAGAGGCACAGAACCAGAGCTGAAAACCCCTGGGAAGGGAGAGACACCTGATTTCACAATGTACAGACCCTAAAGAGGAAGACCATGGCCTAGAAACTACAGAGGACCTCAAAGGAAGAAACAAAAAGCATTTTCACCTCGTAGACAGGGACAGTTCGTTTGCTCTGCCTGGTCTCCAGGTCCCAGACCATGCAGATCTTGTCACGGCCAGAGCTGCAAATGAAAAGCTCAGTTTTAGTGAAAAGCTCAGTTTTAGTGAAAAGCTCAGTTTTAGTGAAAAGCTCAGTTTTAGTGCTAAACCTGCTCTGTTCTACCTGGGTTTGGGTGCAAATTTGGCACTGTGGGAGCTCAGCACCTCTCTGGGGAGGCCATAGAGACAGAGCAGCAGCATTCCCTGTGCCAGCACAGGATATTCCCAGAAACAGCCAGGCTGGATGGGCTTGGAGCAGCCTGGGACAGTGGGAGGTGTCCCTGCCCATGGCAGGGGTGGCACTGGAAGGACTTTAAGGTCCCTTCCAACCCAAACCATTCCAAAATTCCAATGCACAGGTGCTGACACCCACTGAGCACTTGCACCACACCTTCCCCTCACAGCAGAACCTGCCCAGAGCCTCCAGGATCCCCAAATCCTGCAGGAGGTGAATGAAGGGAGGTTCAAGCCCTGCCAGGAGTACCTCAGGAGGGTGTTGCCATCTGCAAACGCCAGGGAGGTGACAGCACTGAAGTGCCCGTCCAGCAGTGCCACACATTTGCTGGACCTCAGGTCCCAGATGCGGATCTTGTAATCGATGCAGGAGGAGAAGAGCTGCAGGCGGGAGATGTCGGGGTGGAACTCCACCAGGCTGGGCAGGAGGAGAGGGACAGGACAGGAATAAACCACCCAGCCTTTAAATAATGCACATCCCACAGCAGAACAGGAGCATCCAGGGCTAGTGGGAGGTGTCCCTGCCCAACAATTCTGTGATTCCATGAAAATTCTTGACCAAACTGTTTCCTCTCTGGGCAGAATCAGCCATAACCCTGCTCTCAAAAGCCAGGGAGAGCCCAGAACCTGCTTGGAATGGACCTTCATGTTCCATTAACTCAAGAATTCCCCATCAATCCCAGCACAAGGACTGACAGGACTCATCCTTACTGTACCACTCCAGAGGATCCTTTCAGGTTGTGTGTGCAGTAGTGTTTGACCATATCCCAGACCTTGATGGTGCTGTCACAGCCACCTGTGGAGAGAGGGACATCAGGAATGAGCTCTGGAGGAGAGAGTCGTGGCAAACCCAGCAGATCCCCAGGCTGGGCACTGCCCTGGGGCTCCCCTGACTCCCTTAGGAGATCACCCAGGAGGAGCAAACCCCAAGGGTCACCCCAGGGGTGGCTCCTACCTGGGGCTCTCCAGGATCCTTTAGGAGATCACCCAGGAGCAGCAAACCCTGAGGGTCACCCCAGGGGTGGCTCCTACCTGACTCCCTTAGATTATCCAGGAGCAGCAAACCCCAAATGTCACCCCAGGGGTGGCTCCTACCTGGGGCTCTCCTGACTCCCTTAGGAGATCACCCAGGAGCAGCAAACCCCAAATGTCACCCCAGGGGTGGCTCCTACCTGTGGCTCTCCTGACTCCCTTAGGAGATCACCCAGGAGCAGCAAACCCCAAATGTCACCCCAGGGGTGGCTCCTACCTGGGGCTCTCCTGACTCCCTTAGATTATCCAGGAGCAGCAAACCCCAAATGTCACCCTAGAGGTGGCTCCTACCTGGGGCTCTCCTGACTCCTTCAGGAGATCACCCAGGAGCAGGAAACCCCAAATGTCACCCCAGGGGTGGCTCCCCTGACTCCTTCAGGAGATCACCCAGGAGCAGCAAACCCCAAATGTCACCCTAAAAGTGGCTCCTACCTGGGGCTCTCCTGACTCCCTTAGGAGATCACCCAGGATCAGCAAACCCTGAGGGTCACCCCAGGGGTGGCTCCTACCTGTGGCTCTCCAGGATCCCTTAGGAGATCACCCAGGAGCAGCAAACCCCAAATGTCACCCCAGGGGTGGCTCCCCTGACTCCTTCAGGAGATCACCCAGGAGCAGCAAACCCCGAATGTCACCCAGAGGTGGCTCCTACCTGTGGCTCTCCTGACTCCCTTAGATTATCCAGGAGCAGCAAACCCCAAATGTCACCCCAGGGGTGGCTCCTACCTGTGGCTCTCCAGGATCCCTTAGGAGATCACCCAGGAGCAGAAAACCCCAAGGGTCACCCCAGGGGTGGCTCCTACCTGTGGCCAGCAGGGTGGCCGTGCTGTCCAAGGCCATGGTGGCCACGGGCGCGGTGTGCACGGCTCGCCAGGTGCGCTCACACCTGGGCTCCCTCCAGTGCCACCGGCGCAGCAGCAGCGCCCGGCTCCCCGTCACCAGCACCTGGGGACAGCGCCAGCACCGTGAAAAAAAATCATTTATGATTTATTAAAAAAATAATTTATGATTAAATGATTTGTTATTGTTTCATAAATAAGGACAGGAGCGCTACAGAGTTAATTGGCACAGCCAGGTTGATAACCAAGGTGCCTTGGCAAGAACAAACAGCTTTGAAGATTATATGAGGACTGGATTAATGGGAAAAGAAGGGAATCAAATGGGAAATTAATGGGAAAAGAAGGGAATCAAATGGGAAATTAATGGGAAAAGAAGATTGAATCAAACTTGTGCAAGAAAGATATGTTCTAAAATGTATGAGTTTTGTCTGTGTGATACATTTTATTTATTAAATTTTTATTATTAATAGAATTATAATTAATTATAAATCATAATTAATATTAATAAATTATTATTATTATTATTATTATTATTAACTTAATTGTTGTAGTAAAAAATTACCAGCCTTCCTAGAACAGTATATAAGCATTAGGAAATGTCAGTAAAAACGAATTCTGCTCAGTGAATCAGTCTGCCCCTCTCTCTCTCGCTGCTCACTGACACAGTTTGGGGTTCTGGCAGCCCCACAGAGCACTGGGAGCTGCTGGTGCAGCTCGGGCTCTGGGTCAGACCCACAGGGAAGGTGTGAAGCCTCAGAAAGCTCCAGGGGGGTCTCAGGAAGCACACAGGGCATGGAATAGAACCATGGAATAGCCCCAGTTGGAAAAATGCACAAGGATCATCGATTCCAAGCCCTGGCCCTGCACAGACACCCCGAAATTCCCCCTCAAATTCCCCCATTCCTGGCTCAGCCTGTCCCAGGCTGCTCTCGGCCCCCAGCACAAACCCACCTCATCATCAGGGCTGAGCACGAATGCTGTGACATCCTCCTCCTCATCCTGGGCAAACAGAAGGGAAATCCCTCAGTTAAACCATCCCTGGAGAGATCTTAGAGCTCCCTTATCCATGCGGCTCTGGTGGCACCGAGCCCAGCTCAGGGACCTCCCAAAATTTGTGTTTGGGTCCGTTCCCACCCTCCCTGCACTCCTCACTCGTGGGAGCTTTAAATCCACAGTGAAAAACCCTCCGGGAGCCTCGGAGAGCGCTCAGGAGAGGCCGATCCCGGTCACCTGCTGGAGGCTGTGCAGGAGCGCTCCGGTTTCCACATCGATCACGTTCACTTTGCTCCCACAGGGGCAGAACATGAACTTCCCATCCCGGCTTATCTGCAGAAAAGCGATGGGGAACAGGAACGTTAGAGCCAGCAGGCGCGACATTGCCAGATGTCCCTGCAGAGCCGGGATTACCTGGATTCGCCCTCCTTTGTAGAACGGTTCGATTTTCCGCGTCGCGGCGTAGCTGGAAGGGAAAGAGACGCGCGGAGAGGCCCCGTTAAAGCGGAGCGGCGCCCCGGGGGCTCCGGGGGCGCTGCCCAGCCCGGCCCGGCCCCTCGCTCGCCCTCGCAGCCCCAGCCCGGTCCCGCCGGTCCCTCACTTGCTCTTGAAGCGCACGGCGGTGGCGGCGGCCGGGTCCGTGTCCGCCATGGCCGCGGCCCACGTGCTTCCGGCAGCACTTCCGGGAAGTGAGGGAACACTTCCGGCCCCTCCGGTGACGTAACGAGGGCGGCAGCAGCGCCACGCGGGGCGCGGAGCGGCTCCGAGAACCGGGATAAAAATTCCCCGTTCCTCCGGGACAGCGCGGCAGCCCGGCCCGAGCAGCTCCTGCGCTGCATCTTCTCCGCGATCCACAGCGATCTCCAGCAAAACCGCCCCTCCCTGCCCCGGGGAAGCGATTTCCCGGGCCCGACCCAGCGTAAAGCAGGATTTTTCACATTTAGAAAGAAGAGAGACGCTCCATCTTTTAAGCATTTCATTTTTTATTGCACATCAAAATACAAAAAGGAATCGTTTTTAGCCGTGACTCCTGTGTGGCTGTCCATCCATCACAGTATCCCTGTGCTCTTCACAGCTCCTCCGGGGAAGGGATCGCAGTGGAAGCGTCAGCCCAGCCCAGGCGGGGCCGCGGCTCTCAGCGGCCGGGAACGGCACCTGGTGCAGGAGAACAAAGCCCTGAGGAACGGCCCCCACAGCCCCTCACTGCCGGTACCGCCGGTACGAGGCTTATGGGAACATGGGTTTCATTCCCCACACACAACCGTGGGCAATAAGCTTTATGTTCCCGATGCTATGGGCGCCGTTATCTCACCCGGGGCCACAGCAGACCCTGAATGATTTTCAGACCGCGCCGGGCGCTACCGCAGCTCCCGGAGCGCCTTCCCGGGACGCTCCCTGCACCCCACCCAGTCAGCACCATACCCAGTTCCCAGCAGAGTTTTTTAAAGGCTAAAGGCGCAGGGAAGGACGGTGCAGTGCCCTCCCGCTCACGAGTTCCCACAGCTCCTCACCTACCGCCGCCCCGCCGCGCTCTGAGGGCCCCGGCCGTGCGCTCCCGCTTTTCCCGGGAGCCGCGCCCGCCCCGCGCTCTGTATAATTCAATATAAATCGCTCATCCCAGCCCGAGGTGTATTTCTCATTCAGCTGGCGGGGCTGGCGCTGATCTCGCGAGATGCCCGCGCACTATAAATAGCGGACGGTGCCACAGCTCGGCCTTCTACGCTGAGAGATCACGTAAGTACGGCGGGAGCCATGGCGGCGGCGCCGGGCGGCCCGGGCCCATCCGGCACCATCCGCGCCCATCCGCGCCCAGCGCGGCCCGCCTGATGTGCCGCTTTCTTCCAGCAAATGGCGGACGACGCCGGTGCTGCGGGAGGAGCGGGAGCGGCCCGCGGGGGCTTCCGCGGTGGATTCGGGACCGGGCTGCGGGGCCGCGGGCGCGGCCGCGGAAGGGGCCGCGGGAGAGGCCGCGGGGCCCGCGGAGGTAAAGCCGAGGATAAGGAGGTGAGTGGGGACCCAAGGACGGGGGTGCTGCCAGCCCCCAGGATGGGGAGCAGAGCCGGGTCCCGGGGGTGCTGGCACCTGGTGACTCTTGTCCGTGGATTTCTCTGCTAGTGGATTCCTGTCACCAAACTCGGTCGCCTGGTCAAGGATATGAAGATCAAGTCTCTTGAGGAGATTTATCTCTTCTCGCTTCCCATCAAGGTGAGTTGCTGTGGGCATGGAAGTGATGGGTCAGGGGGATGCTCCAAGGGTTGGAGCCAGGCAGGGAGAGCTGGGGTGGCTCGCCTGGGGAAGGGAAGGCTCCGGGGAGACCTCAGAGCCTAAAGGGGCTCCAGGAGAGCTGGGATAGGGTCAGATGGGATTTTGGGAAGGAATTGTTCCCTGTAAGAGGGGTAAGGCCCTGGCACAGATTCCCAGAGAAGCTGTGGCTGCCCCTGGATCCCTGGAAGTGTCCAAGGCTAGGTTGGATGGGGCTTGGAGCAGCCTGGGATCATGGAAGTTGTCCCTACCTTTGGGAGGGGGTTGGATTAGCTGACCTTTGAGGCCCCTGTCAACCCAAACCATTGCAGGATTCCGTGATTTCTGTGTGCTCAGTGCCTGACTCTTGCAGGAGTCGGAGATCATCGATTTCTTCCTGGGCTCCTCGCTGAAGGATGAGGTGCTGAAGATCATGCCTGTGCAGAAACAGACCCGTGCTGGGCAGCGCACCAGGTTCAAGGTAATCCCGTTTTTCTGGGTCCTCCTGTTCACAACTTCCCTCCCGCATTTTAGCATCATTTTAATCACTCCACATCCCTTTTACTGTCACATCTAGTAAATAAATATTTTGCTATGAGGAACATTAGTAGTTTGTTAAATGTATTAACTTTGAAAAGTCAGTGATGTGTGCAGATGTTCCTTGATGCAGTACTGGTTCAAAAGTTGAACTGCAAGACTTTTAAGCAAAGTCTTCTGACGCTGCAAAAATCAGTTGTTCTTGTACAGCAGTGTTGGGTTTTCAGGGAAAAGTTTTGGGAATTCAGAGGGAATGCTGTTGGGAAATCATGGGAAGTTCTGACCAAGGTGAGGCAGCAGGGAATTGCATCTCAGTGCTTTAACCTTGGCTGATTCTGACTGAAGGATGAACTCTGAGGGGAAAATGGGTTTCAAGATCTGTGTGTAAGGTTTGGGGGTGAGCTGAGTTCTGCTGAGCACACACCACGGAGTATCCCTGCAGGGAGCAGTGAAAACTCCTCTTTTCTGCAGGCGTTTGTCGCCATCGGGGACTACAACGGCCACGTGGGGCTGGGGGTGAAGTGCTCCAAGGAGGTGGCCACGGCCATCCGTGGTGCCATCATCCTGGCCAAGCTGTCCATCGTGCCCGTGCGACGCGGCTACTGGGGCAACAAGATCGGGAAGCCGCACACGGTGCCCTGCAAGGTGAGTGTGCCCTGCTAGCCCAGCCCTGGGGCTGCTCAGGGGTGTGTTCCGTGCCTGTGACCAGCTGTGTCCCTGTGGTGTCCCTGCAGGTGACCGGGCGCTGTGGCTCCGTGCTGGTGCGTCTGATCCCGGCTCCCCGTGGCACTGGGATCGTGTCTGCCCCTGTCCCCAAGAAGCTGCTGATGATGGCTGGCATCGATGACTGCTACACGTCAGCGCGGGGCTGCACGGCCACGCTGGGCAACTTTGGTGAGTGTGGGGCTGGCATGGAGCTTTCTGTCAGTGCTGGGGCACAGCAGCTGTGTTGTGTCGTGGTTTGTGCCTCCAGCAGTGAGGCAGAAACTGCTGCAGTGCTGGTCAGTGCTGGATGTGTCAGTTTATCACAGAAATGTGGGGTTTTACACCTGTCGCCTCCTCAATCTCCCAATCTGCGCGATTGCACTTCTGTGCCGTAGTGTAATTGTCGTAACTGGAGAGAGAGAGAAACCTGAGTTTTGTGGGTTCATCAGAGAGGCCCTCCCATGGCCTCCCTGGTCCTTTCAAAATTCCACATTTTCCTGACTGGGGGCTGTTTTGGAGCTGTGGGTTGGACAGCAGGTCAGTTCTGCAGCAGTTAATGGGCAGTGTGTGACATCTCTCTGCAGCCAAAGCCACCTTCGATGCCATCTCCAAAACCTACAGCTACCTGACCCCTGACCTCTGGAAAGAGACTGTCTTCACCAAGTCTCCTTACCAGGTAACAACATCTTGGTAACTTGCAGCTCAAATCTTACCCTTCCTGCCCCTAAAATTCAGATTTCTATACCCAAAGATTTGGTAGCTATAAAGCTGAGCTACCCCGGCTGCAGTGCACACCAGGGATGGGAAGGGGTGCTGAGGAACCCATGAGAGGGGTTTGAGGGAATAACCCATAATAATAATAACCCATGTGGATGTTTTTTGCAGGAGTTCACCGATCATCTGGCCAAGACCCACACGAGAGTGTCGGTGCAGAGGACCCAGGCAGCCGCTGTGGCCACCACCTGAGCGGGTTTTGTAGGAGAATAAAGTGATCAGAGAACCAGGAATCTGCTTGGTGTGATTAGGGGTTGGTGCTCGGGGCAGAGGGGTTAAACCATGGAATGGGTTGGGTTGGATCTTTACTCAGACTGAGGGAATTCTGAGCAGGGCAGAGCAGCACACAGAGTGTTCTGGTGGCCCAGGGAGGGGAAGAGGTCCAGAGGGCAAACCCCAAACCTGGCAGCCCCAAGTGCCTGGAGCTCTTCAAAGAACAAATACAGATCCCAGCTGTACAGATGTCTGTTTATTGTGGAGGCCAGCAGCACCAGAGGTCAAGGAAGCAACATGCACTTGGATGCCAGCACCATGGAGGGAGGAACTGTTTTAGCTCTCCTGCTTTTCCTGTGCTGCCTTCCTCTCCTCCATCATCCTGTGCTTCTGCTTCATCAGGCATGTCCGTGCATTCCCATGGTAACCCAGATCACCGTCTGGAAAAGAAACCAATGCCTGAGCAGTGCCTCCCACAAGCCTGTGTTCCATGAGGAGTGTGGGACGTGGTTTCAGACCCCCCTTCCCTGGGTTTAGAACCCTTTCCCTGTGTGCTGCAGCCACACTCACATCTGTCCTGGTAGGCCTTGGTGACCTGTGCCAGCAGCTCCATCTCCTTGGCACAGTTCTGGAACTGGTTGGGCCCTTCCCTCTGCTTGCACGCAGCCATCCTTTCCCGGACTATCTCCACGATTTCCTGATCAACCATCCTGTGGGAAAGATGGTGAGGAATGCAACAGCAGCCGTGAGATGACAGAAAAGCTGAACTAAGGGGTGAGGGCACCCTGTCAGCTCTGGGATTTTTAGGGTCCCTAATGCCACCATGCCCAGATGTGCTGCAGGGACAGCAGGACACTGATGTGTAATGGGGTGGGCTGGAGGTGCTCCCTCAGCCCCCCAGCATCCATCAAAATGCTGCAGGTCTCAGAGCTCTGCTCTGCTGTGACCTCGCCTGGGGACAGTCCAGGGGCAGCCATACCTGTCCCTCCTCCACTGAGCCTCGGCCTCATAGTAGCACAGGTAGTCACCCTCCAGGCACTCGCTCAGGTCAGGCACACGGCGGAACTTCTGGTGGTAGTAGTAGAATTTGTTCTTGTTTTGCAGCCGTTCAATCAACTCTGCAGGGACAGCACGGTCACACACCACGGCCCCAGCTCTGAGGGGCAGCACAGCCCCAGTGCTGGCACTGCCCGGTGCCACCTTCCCATGCAGCAGCAGAGTCCATTACTGTGCCCAGCTCATGCCCAGCTGTGTGTCTGTCCCTCTGTGCTGTGTCCCTGTATCCCCTGCACCTCTCCCAATGTCCGAGCTGTGTCCCGTGTCCTGATGTCCCTGTATCTGTCCCAGTGTCCATGCTGTGTCTCATATGTCCCTGTGTCTGTCCCTCTGTCCCCGCCGTGTATTTGTCTACGTCCTATGTCTATGCTGTGTTCTTGTCAATGTCCCACGTCCCTGTGTGCCAGTGTCCTGTCTCTCTGCCCGTGCTGTTATTGTAAGGATCAGTGTCCCTGTGTCCTTGCGTGTGCCCTTTGCCTGTCCAGGCGCCCGTGTTCTCACGCCTTTGCCCCGTGCCCCGGCGTGCCCATCCCGCTGTCCCCGTCCCCGCGTCGCTGCTCGACTCCCACGGGGACAGTACGGGGTCACGGGGGGAGGGTCTCGTCCCGCCGATACCTCGGACGAAGGTGACGGGCGCGTCGAAGACATAGTTGAAGGCGGTCTGGAAGAAGTCGACGGGGTTGGGCACCGACGTGGTCCTCTCGGCGACGGGGGTGCGGGTCGGCGGTACCTTGTACGCCTTCAAATCATGATCCTCCGGCATCGCGGCGGCGGCGGGGAAAGATGGCGGTGACCCCTGAGGGGGCGGGAGCGCGGCAATATGGCGGCGACCCCTGAGGGGGCGGGAGCGCGGCAATATGGCGGCGGCCCCGGGGCACGCCGGGAGTTGTAGTCCGCGTGTCCCTCCTCCGTGAGGGGATCCCAGAACCCCGGGATGGGTCGGGTTGGAAGAGCCCACGATGGGTCCCGTCTGTCCCACCTCCCTGCTCAGCAGGGCCATTCCGCAGCACATGGCACAGGACAGTGGGCAGAGGGGTTTGGGATAACCCCGGTGAGGGAGACTCCACACCCTCTGTGGGATTTGTGCTCCGCCGCTGCACAGGGATTAACTTCTGCCTCATCTCCAGGTGGAAATTCCTGGGATTGGTTCCTGCCTGTTCCTCTGGTGTCATTGCTGGGTCCCCAAAGCAGAGCCTGGTCCTTGCTCAGAGCCCTCCCTGCACAAAGAGACACAAAGGGCTGAGGTCCCTCTCAGCTATGGAAGGTGTCGCTACCCATGGCAGGAGTTGGGACTGGATGATTTTTAAGGTCCCTTCCAATCCAAACTGTTCTGTGATTCCCAGATGTATTGTCTCGTTCTCTTTTCCAGTCAGAATCACAAAGCCTGGGCTGACAGATTTTCAGTCTGTGCTGGGGGTACCTGGTGCAGGTGTTCACAGCTCTAGGCGTGTGGTACCCCTTTTGGAAACTGCCCTAATTCAGGAAACTGCCCTAATTCCTGCCATTCCCATTAGAGTTGTTCAGGAGAGAGAAGCGTAAACTGAGCCAGCAGCCATTGACCTTTAACACACCACAACTGTTGTGTCCAACCTGCCAGGAATGAAATGAATATCGCAGCGGGTGAAGCGAGCGGCTAAATTTGTGTCTTCAGACCCATACCCATCTTAAGTATTAATCTGGGGAGGCACTTCCTGACAGCCTCTCTCTGCTGCTGCCCCGGCCTGAAGACATCCCATGGTTGGTACAGCTCTGCTGGAGTCGCTTGTGTGCGAGGGTCAGCGAGCAGGGCTGGGTTCTGCTCCTGGTGGTGCTGCTGGAACAGGGTCAGATCCTCAGAGTTCCACTGAGACTGGGAAATGAGCTTAGTGGAAAGCACAGCTGGGTACTGGGACTGATCTGAGCTAGGAAGGAGCTGCAGTGGGTGCAGGACTAACCCTTTGCTGCTTGTGCTTGAGGTTTATGTATTTCTCATCTGGCTTTCAAGGTGCCTTTAGAACCTGTGCATGTTCCTGTTACCCATCCTTTAGGGCATCCTTTCCCCTGTTTCCTCGATCCTTGGCTGTCCTTGTTTTGTGCCATTTGTCTTGATGACACAAAGCCCAGGAATTCTAAGCAGGCCTTTTTGTGCTACAGGATACAAAATAAATTGTTATAATTAAGAGCACAAAAGGACAGATCTAATAAAGAATGTATTTCTCCTTCGAAGTTCTTCAGAATAAGCTGAAGGAGGGAGATCATGTTATGTTTTTTATTTAAGTGGCATCATTTGTCCAGAAATTTCATAAATTGACAGAGAGGAGGTTTAGTATGGGTATTAGGAATAAATCTTTTCCCTGGGAGGGTGAGGAGGTCCTGGCACAGATTCCCAGAAAAGCTGAGGCTGTCCCTGGCAGTGTCCAAGGCCAGGCTGGACAAGGCTTGGAGTCACCTGGGATAGTGGGAAGTGTCCCTGCCCATGGCAGAGGTGGGACTGGATGGGCTTTAAGGTCCCTTCCACCCCAAACCATCCCAGCACTCTATGCAATTTTTCCATGTACACGACAGAAGCTTGAACAAAATCCTGCATCAGGGAAGAGCCCAGAATCTCTGCAGCATTCCCATTTGAAATGGGGGGATTTTTGTTGTGTTTTTGCTGTGTTTCCCTTGACCCCATTTTCCTGGGAGCTGAGAGTGAAGCCCCCCTTGCTCTCCGCAGTCCCACCGCAAGTTCTCCGCTCCCAGGCACGGCCACCTGGGCTTCCTGCCCCACAAACGGAGCCGCCGGCACCGAGGGAAGGTGAAGGCCTGGCCCAAGGATGACCCCAGCAAACCAGTGCACCTGACAGCTTTCCTGGGCTACAAGGCTGGAATGACCCACACTGTGCGGGAGGTGCACCGGCCCGGGCTCAGTAAGGCTTGGCTGCAGGGACACATCCATGAGGGAAGGGAGGGAAGAGGCTCCTTGGGAAATAGGCTGCTTATGGGAAGGGGTGGTGGAGCCAGGTTAAATCCTGGCTATCCACATCTTGGATGGTCAAAAGTCACCTCAGCATAGGCTGAGTGTGGGGGTTCCTGCAATTCTGCATACTGGGATGGTGAGTGGTGGTTTGGGAGGTGGGAGGGCTGGGGCTGGAACATGACCTTGCCCCCTCTGTGACAGCGGGAATCCTCCAGGGAATAAGCTGATCCCAGAGGATGCCGGGCACCACTTCCCTTTGCTGCCTTGCAGAGATCTCCAAGCGGGAGGAGGTGGAGGCCGTGACCATCATCGAGACCCCCCCGATGGTGGTGGTGGGGGTGGTGGGCTACATCGAGACACCCAAGGGCCTGAGGAATTTCAAGACTGTTTTTGCCGAGCACATCAGCGATGAGTGCCGGCGGCGCTTCTACAAGAACTGGTACGTGCTCCTGAAAAGGGTCACTGAACACTGGAACTGCCCGGGGAAGTTTGGAAGCACCTGGAGGTGTCCAAGGGACAGCTGGATGTGGCACTGAGTGCTCTGGGCTGGGTGACAAGGTGTGGATGGGTCACAGGTTGGACTCGATGATCTTGGAGGGCTTTTCCAGTATAAATGATTCTGGGATTCCCAGAGTGGGGGTTTCTTGGGGGGCTGCCTGTGAGGGATCTCTGGCAGGAATTCTCAGGCTCTCCAGGATGGCCAAACAGCTCAGCTCCTGTGGAGTGAAGCTGCTGCCTATTTAGTCATGCACAGGGACACTGCCAACAGCCTGATGCTGGAGGAGCATCATTTGCATATGTAAATTTATTCTAATAACCGAACCAAGTTAGCTCTCTCTGCAATATCATATGGCAGGTTCCTTTTCCCTCCCGTAGCTCGGGCTCCTCGGCTCCCCAGCTAACTGGAATCCTTGAGCTGGAGTGAAATCAGATTTGCCAGGGGGGAAATTGATGCAGAATGTGGCCCCTGGCCCGCATAAATATCAACACCCCTCAGCAGAGAGGGAAGTGGAAACACGATTTTCCTCGCTGTAGGAATTGTGTCTCCTCTAACAGTGCCATGGAGACCCACCCACCACGTCTCTGATCCCTGTTCTCTCCTGTCAGCTCTTTTCACGGCTCATCCGCTTCCCTCTTCCCACCCAAAGCCCCTGACAGCCAGGTGAGGCTCAGGTATCCACAGTTACCAGGGAAGTGATTTCCTGGCTGCAGGAATCTCTTGCAAAAGTGCCATGGAGACCCACCCACCGCAAGCCTCTGATCCCTGCTCTCTCCTGCCTCTGATTTTGCGCCTGTGTTTTGATGGTGCTGAGTCAGGCAGTGAGAGACAACTGCATTCCTCATGCGGAGAGGTTTGAATTACCCTTGAAGAAGCCCTTTTCACGGCTCATTATCCACTTCCCTCTTCCCACCTCAAGGTCCTGACAGCCAGGTGAGGCTCAGGTGTCCACAGGTTCCTTGTGCCTCCGAGGAGGTGGCTAGCAAGGTGACCTGTCCCCTCTGTGCACTGTCACAAGCCCTTTATCAGCTCTGATGGATGTAAAACCACTTCTGGCCGTAGGCACAAGAGCAAGAAGAAGGCGTTCACCAAGTACTGCAAGAAGTGGCAGGATGAGGCTGGGAAAAGTCAGCTGGAGAAGGATTTTGCAGCCATGAAGAAGTATTGCAAGGTCATCCGTGTCATTATGCACACACAGGTCAGAGCCTCCCCCCGGCAGGGGCAGGGGGGGCTCAGGGGTTTCCTCAGCTCTGAAGGGCCTGGGAATGGGATCAGGGGGTGTTTTGGTGGGGTCACAGAGGCTGAGGGAGCAAATGGTGTGAGATGGGTGATGGGAGGTGCTGGTTGACCTTTCCAGCTGCCTCCTGACCTGCCAGTCCCCTCCCAGAGCTTTCTGCTCCAGGGGGCTGTGGTTTGGGGACACTGGGGAGCTCCCACATCCCGATGGGAGCCCAAAAACCCCGTGGAGGAGAGCAGGAGGAGGGCAGAGCCTGGGCAGGTCCTGAGTCCTATGTCAGCAAGAGACCTTGGGACTCATGATCACCTCAAATTAGTAACTGGTGTCAAATGTTTTGGGCAAAAATAACCCCACGGGCAGGCACAGTTTGGCCAGATGCTGATTGCTGGATACACAGGGGCCCGTTTTAATGCTGATCCCTGGAGTTAAGGGCTGCTTTGGAGTCTGGGGGAGAGCTGAGTTGGCTCAAGACCAAACGGGGTCTCTGGGCTCAAGGACAAGGAGTTGGTTCCACAAAATCCCAGATATAAAGAGCTGCTGACCCAGGGCTGCTGTCACTGTGGCAGAGAGGTGAAGCAGTGGCTCCTTCACTGATTGTGAGTGACCCAGCCCTGCTGCACCCTCCTGTCTGTGGGATGAGGGGCCACATGTCACCTAAAGCGCTGTGTGCTGCAGATGAGGCTGCTCCCACTGAGGCAGAAGAAGGCTCACATCATGGAGATCCAGCTGAACGGGGGCACAGTGGCTGAGAAGGTCGATTGGGTGCGGGAGAGGCTGGAGAAGCAGATCTCTGTGCACAGCGTCTTCAGCCAGAACGAGATGATCGATGTCATCGGCGTCACCAAGGGGCACGGGATGAAAGGTGCAGGGGTTTGGGGCTGTCCTTCTCACATGGCTCTGCCCATCAGGTTTTGGGGTAGGAGAGTGTTAACCATGCTGAGAACCCCCAATTTATTGTAGAGGGAGTAGCAAAGAGCCTCAGGATCTTAAGCATGACATCCAGTTCTGTTGTGGCAGGGCTCGGTTTCCTTAATCTCAGAGATTCCAGCAGGGGAAAAATTCAACAAGGTCATCCTTGATGTAGATACAAAGGAGCTGACAAGATAACACCTGGTGGAAAGATTTTCCTTGAGATTAAGGCTGGTGAAAGCTGTGTTGGCTGTTGTGCCCAGAGGCCTCCCAGGAGGCTCAGAGGCACTGTCAGTACATAAAGCAACCAGATCTAATGGGATGTGTCTCCCTCAGGAGAGCAATGGGATTGTCCCTCAGGAGAGCAATGGGACTGTCCCTCAGGAGAGCTATGGGACTGTCCCTCAGGAGAATGTTGGGATTGTCCCTAAAAAGAGCAATGGGATTGTCCCTTACGAGAATGTTGGGACTGTCCCTCAGGAGAGCTATGGGATTGTCCTTCAGGAGAATGTTGGGATTGTCCCTCAGGAGAACAATGGGATTGCCCCTCAGGAGAATGTTGGGATTGTCCCTCAGGAAAATGTTGGGATTGTCCCTCAGGAGAGCTATGGGACTGTCCCTCAGGAGAGCAATGGGATTGTCCCTAAAGAGAGCAATGGGACTGTCCCTAAGGAGAGCAATGGGATTGTCCCTCAGGAGAACAATGGGATTGTCCCTCAGGAGAGCAGTGGGATTGTCCCTCAGGAGAACAATAGGACTGTCCCTCAGGAGAGCAATGGGATTGTCCCTCAGGAGAATGTTGGGATTGTCCCTAAAGAGAGCAATGGGACTGTCCCTCAGGAGAACAATGGGACCATCCTTCCCCAGCCCCTCCCTGCTGACCCTGCCTGCTGTTCCCACCCCCCCAGGGGTGACCAGCCGCTGGCACACCAAGAAGCTGCCCAGGAAGACACACAAGGGCCTGAGGAAGGTGGCCTGCATCGGGGCCTGGCACCCGGCCCGCGTGGGCTACTCCATCGCCCGGGCTGGCCAAAAGGGCTACCACCACCGCACTGAGATCAACAAGAAGGTATGGCCCGGGGGGGCTCCCTCAGGCCTCCCATCCTGTCACCATCCTCCTCCTCACAGTGCCCTCAGCTCCCTGCCTGCTCCTGCAAGTTTCCATGGACACCTCCATGTCTTTCCTGGTGTTCTTCTGCTGCTCGAGGGCACACCTTGGTGAAAATGCATGATTCTGTGGGGGATTCTGTCACCCCGTGAAGCTCCTCAGCAAGGGGCAGGAGAGTCTCCATCTGCACTGCCTGTCTGTTCCCAGATTTACCGCATTGGCCACGGGATCCACGTGGAGGATGGCAAAGTGGTGAGGAACAACGCCTCGACGCACTACGACATCACCGAGAAGACCATCACACCTCTGGTGAGGGCTGAGGGCTGACAGGGCCGTGACCCTCCTGACTCCCCCAGCTGGCTCTCCTGCCCACCAGCCCCTCTGCTCTCCCCACAGGGTGGTTTCCCTCACTACGGGGAGGTCAACAATGATTTCCTCATGCTGAAGGGCTGCGTGGTGGGCACCAAGAAGCGCGTGCTCACCCTGCGCAAGGTGAGAGCACCAGGCTGGGATGGGCTGCAGCTCCCCAGGAACACATTCCCCACCTGGAGAACCCTCCAAATGCTGGGCAGGGACACTGGGTGTGCTGTGTCACACACGAGTGTAGCACTGAGGCCACTGGCAGGTGGATGGAGCTGGAGAGCTTCAGAGCCCTGAGGCCTGTGGTTCATTTCAGAAATGAAACCTTGGATTGTCACAGGACGGGGATTGGGCATTGGAATGGGCTGCCCAGGGATGTGGTGGTGGAGTCACTGGTGTTTAAGGACAGACTGGATGTGGCACTCAGGGCCGTGGTTTGGGTGACAAGGTGGTGTCAGGTCATAGGTTGGACTTGGTGATCTCAGAGGTCTTTTCCAGCCTAGCTGATTCTGTCATTCTGTGCAATGCTGGGTGAAGAGCAGCTCTGCAAGCTCTCCACCACCATCTGAGAGCACAGAATTTTGAGGAAACATTTGTTTAGAGGCTATTCCAACCCTGCTTCCATGAGACCAGCTCTCCCGAGTTTCTGTGGCCATTCTCCTGATGCTGTGCCTGTTCTTTCCCAGTCCCTCCTGGTGCACACCAGCCGCCGGGCCCATGAAGCCATCGAGCTCAAATTCATCGACACCACTTCCAAATTCGGCCACGGCCGCTTCCAGACAGCTCAGGAAAAGAGAGCTTTCATGGTGAGTTCCTTCCCAGCTCATCGTGGGGCCACAGCAGCTGACTGATTCCAACCAAACATCTTCCAGGTGTCCACGGGCAGGGAGGTGGAACTGGATGAGTTTTATGTCCCTTCCAACCCAAACAATTCCAAGATTCTATGATTCCATGATTCTGTGATCGGTTTCTCGATACAACAGCAGCCAAATGAATGTTTGAGACTCTAAAGGCAGTCATGAATTCAGTTCACAGAGCAGAAATGATGCTAAGGAAGAACAGGATGGTTGTGTGAGTGATCCAAGAAAACTCAACCCACAAATAAGTGACCATATGGGCAACCAGTTCCCATTCACCACGGGAAGTTTTAAACAAGCAGTTAACTTGGCAGGCACTGTCTTGGCCATATGGTCCCTTTCACTTGGGATTGTGCACTGCTTTGATTTCTTTGGACTGATTTATTGCTTTAATGTTCTTAGAGGAAGAAAAGTTTGGGTCAAATTCAGATGCAAATTTGTGGTGCTTTTGTCAGAAGCTTTCAAGAAGGCCAAGCAGCGTATTTTTCTTAAATCCAAGGAAAAAAAAAATTATATAATCCAAACACAGCAGTTTTCTGAATAGTTTTGCAGCTTTCACCAGGCTGGTGCAAGTCTGAATCTGAAGTAGAGGAAGCACTGAGTAAACCAGGAAAGGGAGAAGAAAAAGAAACAACTGCCCAAGTCCCAAGCAGATGTAAACTGGGTCTGATGTGGCCTGTCAGCCAGAAATGCCATGTGAAGCTGGCTAAGCCTCCTTAGTGCTGGCAGGGGGATTGGTTAGGCACTGCCTTTGCAGAGCTCTTTAGAGGTTAAGCTGATTTCCTTCAGCTCAGTGTCAGGAGCCTGTTGTGTCCCTGCCAGCCCTGAGCTGCTGTGACAAGGACAGGAGGAGGTTTGACCCGGGTGCAGCTCTTTTCTTTGCCATTTTGCCCCGTGGATTCAGTGGTGAATCCCCACATTTGTCTGGAAGTTGAGGGACACAAGTAATTCCTGCCACCTGCTCCCACAGGATTGATTTGCTGTGGGATAACCCCATTTTTCAGCTGCTGGCCAGAGCTGCATTTCTGGTCACCACAGCCGTGCAGGCCAGGTCTGTGCGTCCCTAAATCCAAACTCTCCTCTCTGCTCTTTTCCAGGGCCCCCAGAAGAAACATTTGGTGAAGGAGAAGCCAGGTGTGCAGGAAGAGCTCTAAGGATGACAGAGATCCAAGGCTGCCTGTGCAATAAAGGGGCTCCAAGCCACGCCTGCTCCCTCTCTCCTCCTGGAGGGATGTCTTGCCTGTTTCCAGGCTCCTCAGCAGGTGGGGATGGGAAAAATGGGAAAAAAATGGCATTTGGGACTGGGACTAACTGGGACAGCCAAGTGCCTGCTCTGTCCTCTGGATCCTCCCTTTGCTTTGCCCAGAATTTTTCCCACTCACCCAAACCACCACAAAGATTCCCCTTCCTCTCACCCAGCAAAGAGCAGAGCAGGGACCAGCAGCACCAGTTCCCACTGGGAATACAGGGCCTGCCCATGACCTGCCTCTGCCTGGGCTCCCTGAGTGTCCCCTCAGTGCCTCTCCCACACACCTCCAGCACTGCTGAAGGTGCAACCCGGGGGCTTCTCCCTGCTCCAAGCCCCCTGCTCCTGGCTGGAATCCCCAGGGATTTGTGTACAACAAGAGGGCTGCTAGGCAGGGCTGGGCAGCGATGGATTTATTCACTTGGGATCCTTTCCCACCCGTGCTTTCCTTGCAGCCCAGCTGCCTGAGGGGAGGGGGGGATGCCCCAGAGCTGGGAATTTTGTATCAGCGATGATCCCAACTCCTTTGGTGCCATGATCCAGGTGTCCTGCACCCTCTTTGGGAACCAGCCAGTGGGAAGCCCAGCCCTCCACTGTCCAGAGCTGCCTGCTTGACCAGGAATCCTGGCAACGTGGCCATGGAATTCCTGCGTCTCCAGCAGCCTGGTTGTGCCCTGAACGTGTGCTTGCAGGATTTGAGGAGGCTCATCTGCAGAAGCAGAGGATGAGGATGAATCCAGGCACAGCCCTGGGTGCAATCAGTGGCCAGGCCCCGGCTGTCCCCATGTCCCAGCGAGGTCCCTGAGCTCTGGGCAGTGTCCCTGCCCCTGGGGTTGTGCTTCAGAGCCTCCTGTCCCCCTTGGCTGGGGGGTCCCAGGGCAGTCCCGTGCTGGGGGGCCAAGGATCCAGGCCAGAGCTCATGATGGGGATGATGAGATCGTCCATGTTCGGCATCACCAAAATCTTCTGCAAAGAGGAATCCAGAATGACAAATCAGGGGGTTTGAACACCATGGGGACACTGATGTTCAAACCCCCTGATTGTCACAGCCAGGTCAGAGACTGGGTGTGAACTGGAGGTCCTGGGCTCCCAGCAGAGCAGCCCCAGGAGGGTCCCAGCTCTGGATATCAGGGTGGGGACAAGCAGGAACAGTTTTTCTTTGCCTTGGCCACCTCTGTGGCTGCAGGGATGGTCACAGCAGAAGGGAGGGACCAGCATTCTGAAGCCATCCAAATGATGGATGGGCTTTTGAGGGGCCCTAAATATCTGTGGGGACATTTCTGCTCTTTGAGCAGAGGTGAGAGGCTGAACACAAACCCTTGGGAAGGCAAATCTCCCAAACATCCCCAGACCAGACAGGTGGGTTCAGCCCTTCTGGGACTGCCTGACACCCCAAACCCTCCCTGCTTGGCCCAGGGCTGCAAATAATGGGAGGAAATCACTTTTCCTCACCCCTTGAGCTCATTATCTGGGTTCTGTGTCTTTGCTGTTCCAAGCTGGCCAGACCAGAGCAGGTGTTGGCTTTTTGCAGAAACAACTGGCCCAAACTGAGGCTGACTCTCCCCAATGGCAGCAATGCCCAAGCCTCATCAGGGTTTGCTGAGCCCCTGAACAACAGCCCAGGCACCTGAAATTCGTGCTTCAGCTTCTTCTCGATCCACTCAGTGACATGCAGGAATGTCACCTCCCGCTCGCCCAGCTTGGGGCGCACCTTCAGCTCCAGCTGCGGGGGCACTCGGAAGCTGTACCTGTGAGGGAAAGGGAAAGAGGCAGAAAGCATCACTGCTGAAGATGTGGCTGGGTTTTAGGGAGGAGGTGACAGCTCAGGCTCCCCAGGTCTGTGCTGGCCTGGGTGCAGACTCAGAGAAACGAGCCTGAGGTCTGTGAGCCCCTTTGGGGAACAGCCTTGGGCTGCTGGTGATGAGCCCAAAGCCCTGGAGCTGGCTCCTGGCAGGGAGCAAGGGGAGCTGGATGTGCCTGCCGGGGAAAGGAGAGCTGGTACCAGACACGATCGGTGGGTGGCGGGGGGATGTTCACAGCCAGGGTTCCTGCCAGCTCCTGCACCTCCACCGTCAGCAGCAGCGGCGTGTTGGAGACCTCCTCCATCTTCTTCTTGATGAACTCGTTCTCCGTGGCCTTCTGGAAGTACTTGGACTTGGCAATCTTATCCACGAAGCGCAGGATCTTCCGGCTCGTGCTGTTGCCGCTGACGTGGCTAAAGCAAGAGGGGTCCCAGCTCAGCCCTGCTGGGTTTTGGGGTCCCCCAGCCCTGTGCCACAGCACCCTACAGGGACAGAGTCCCCTGTGAAAGCTGCCACCGTGTGCTGTGTGTGTCGTCACCTTCCCTGGATGTGTTTTAAGAAAGACTGGATGTGGCACTGGGTGCCAGGTTTTAGTTGAGGTGTTAGGGCTGGGTTGGACTTGATTATCTTGAAGGTCTCTTCCAACCTGGTGATTCTGTGATTTTGTGATTCTGTGATTCTGTGTGATTCTATGTGATTCTGTGATCCTGTGATTCTGTGATTCTCTATGATTCTGTGATTCTCTATGATTCTGTGATTCTGTGAGATTGTGTGATTGTGTGATTCTGTGACACTGTGATTCTGTGATTCTGTGATTCTGTGACTCTGTGATTCTGTGTGATTCTGTGATTCTGTGATTCTGTGATGATTCTGTGATGATTCTGTGATTCTGTGACTTTGTGATTCTGTGTGATTCTGTGTGATTCTGTGATTCTGTGTTCCTATGATTCTGTGATTCTGTGACTCTGTCATTCTGTGATTCTGTGATTTTGTGTGATTCTGTGATTCTGTGTGTCCTGCTGGGGACAATGTCCCCATGCCCCTGTGCTGATGTGTGCATCCCCATCCCCTCCCTGTGCCCCCCACGGCACAGACCCCCAGCACCCCCTTACCCCTCGGTGCCGGGCGGGGGGAGCCGCTCCCCCGGGGCTCCCAGGGGCTCTGCACTGGTGACATCTTCCTCGTCAGAGGAGCCGGCGCTGGACGACTCCGCATCGCTGTCTGCCAGCAGGATCAGCCGTGGCCTGGCCCTGCGAGCCCCAGGAGATCACGGGCTGCTCTGGGGACAGCGGCCTCGCCTCGCTGGGGCAGGAGTGGGATGAGCCCATCCATGGGCAGATTCCTTACCCCTCTCTGCCTGCCTCTGCGGGGCCGCTCTCCTCCGCAGAGCTCTCCTTCCCCAGCTTGCTGAGGTTCATCTTTGTCTCCAGTGTCATCTGCAAGGAGCCGCTGTAGGTGACCTCCATGTCCACCCAGAGCCCTGCCAGGGAGAGGGACAGGGCGACATCAGCTCAGCACCACAGAGGTCAGAGCTGCTTGTGCACTGCCAAACCCTCCCAGCTTTGGGCTGGCAGCTCCGTAAAGCCGTCCTGGAGCCAGCACTGGGTCCCTGTCCCTCTGTGAGACTCTCACCTCGCTCATTGATGCTGGGGTTGGAGGCACTGAGCACCGAGGGGATGGATGTGCCCATGTCCAGCTCCGTCAGCGTCAGCTCGTTCATGAAATATGGGAGCTGATGGAGGGAAACCCCCACGGGGGACAGTCACCACTCGCCGTGGGGCTTTGGGAACAGGGCTCCCCCGAGCCATCTGATGCTCCTGCCTCTCACCTTGATCTTGCTCAGCTTCTTCTGGATCTTGTTGGACACCTGCTCTGCCCAGTACTGCTCACGGAGGAAGTCCCAGAAGATGCGTCCCACCAGCGCGTTCATCCAGGCCATGCTGGCCGTGTCCTCGCCCAGCTGTGAGGGGACAGCAGCTGCCAGCCCCTGCAGGGAGGTGTCCCCGTGAGCTGTGGGACCAGCTGTGCTCCCCTGTGCTCCCCTGTGCTCCCCTGTGCTCCCCTGCCCCAGGGCTTGGCTGCTCACCCAAACCACAGCCTGGAAGTGGCTCTGGGGTCCATCAGCCTCGAGTCCTGCTCCCAGTGCTGGGTTTGTCCCACTCACCTTTGTGGGCGTGGGGCTGCCCAGAGCTCCGTGAGAGGGGCTCTGCTCGGGGCTGGGTGCCCCCTGTGCTGGCACAAATCGGGCCATGTAGGTGCTGTAATCCAGGTAAATCTCCTCAGCGCTTCCCGGCGCATCCCTGGCTGGATCTGAGGATGGGATGTCCTCAGCACTGCCCCCGCTGCTGCTGCCGCTGCTCGGCGGGGCTGATCCCGTGCCTGGGGATGTGGAATCATGGAATTATTTAGCTTGGAAAACCCCTCTGATGTCATCAATCCAACCCTTCCCAGGCCAGCACTAAGTGTGTCCCCAAGTGCCACATCCACGTGGCTTTAACTCTCCCCAGGGATGGCCACTCCACCCCTGCCCTGGGCAGCTGTGCCAGGCCTGGGCTGCCCTTTCTGTGAGAGAATTGTTCCCAATATCCAATCTGTTCGGTCAGGATGGCAGCAGGGGTGACACGATGCTGTCCATGATGCCCCCCACCCTGTGCTGAACCCTCTTGGCTGCACTTTGGGCTCCTCCACGCTCATTGCTGCCCACCAAGGAGTTCCTGGATCAGCCCTGGCCCAGAGCAGAGGCCGTGGTGGCTGCCCCTCACCTGCCCTGCTGTCACCGTGGCTGCTGGCTGTCCCACGGGAGGCTTGCACGAGGTGCTGGTACCACTCCTCCTTCTCCCGCCCCGTCCGCCCAAACAGGTACAGGCACCTGTCCCTGCCGTCCCCTGGGATGTCCTGCCCGGCCACCGGCACCTTCCTGCTGCCCTCATCCCCCTGCGGCTCCGCGTCGTGCTCCTCCCTGCCCTTCCCCTCTCCCTCGGCCGCCTCGGGGAGGAGCACACAGATGGGATATTTCTTGTTCCACGTCCTCTTTCGGGCCAGGCTGGGGGGGCACAGGAAGACCTGCAGCACCGAGAGGAGCGGGGTGAGGCCGGGTCAGCCACTGGGGAGTCCCCGCGGGAGGGTCCTGGGCCCCTCCGGGCTCACCTTGGCGTCGGTCAGGTCGTAGCAGCGGTGGCTGACGAAGACGGCGTCCAGGATCTCCTCCTCGAAGGTGGCTCGGCGCGGGATGTTGCTCTTGGGGTAGGACAGCTTGAGGGTGGCCCCGTCCAGCGCTGCCAGCACCGAGTGCGTCAGAGACGGGTGGAAAAGCTCGGGGTCGTACACGTGCAGCTGATTCATCCAGCCCTGGGAAATTGGGGAGAGGGACCCGGCTGCTTCCCCTCACCACGGGCACCTCCAAGCCCGGGATCCCCTCCAGCGCCTCCGCTCCTACCTGGAGATGAGGAATTTCCCGCGGCTCCCCCGGGAGCAGCTTGGGGCGCAGGCGGCCCCACGGCCCCCGAGCGGTCGGCGGAGCCTTGGAGACGAGGAGGAGGATGGCGAGGAAGCCCAGCAGCAGCCCGCAGAGCAGCCCCACGCACAGCCCGGCGGCGTAGGGCGGCAGCGGCAGCACCAGGTACCCGTAGGCGAGGAGAGCCACGGAGGCGATGGCTCTGCCCGGCACGGAGCCCCCGGACCGCGGAGGCGGCGGCGTTGGCGGCTCCTCGGGCGGTGGCAGCGGCGGTTCCGCGTCTCTCTGTGCCACCTCCACCACCTGGATCACGTCCCCGTAGGAGCAGATCTCGTAGCGACAATTCAGCGTGGGCTCCCAGGGCGTCCAGTCCCGCACCCGGCGGCTCCCGGCCCCACGGCTGCTCCCGGGGCTGCCCCCCGGCTCCTTGTTCCGGCCCGTGGGGCTGCTCTCCTCGGCCATGAGGCGGCTCAGGCGGCTCAGAGGCTCCTGCACGGCCTCCGACAGCCGCCTCCTGGTGTCCTCCAGCCTGGCGTCGCGCAGCCGGAGCAGCGAGGCTCTGCTCTCCGACGGGGACACGCTGGGAGACGGCGGAGCCGTGCGCGACTTGGCCGGGCTCAGCCGGGGCTGGGGGGCCCGCGGGAGGTCGGCCAGGAGCATCCCCCCGGGTTGGGGAGATGGGGGAAGCTTCGTGTCCCCGTCCGCCGTGGGGAGGAGCCCGCAGCCATCCCGGCCGCCCCCGTCCTCCCTGGTGCCGCCGGCGAGCGGCGTCGGTGCCTCGATGTCCCCACGCCGAGGTGAGCCCGGGGATGGTGCCAGGGCTGGAGAAGCGTCTGCTGCCACCGCAGCCGGGTCTGCCATGGCTCGCATCGCCGACGGCGCTGCCGAGGGATGGGGGGAGAGGCTGTCAGAGCTGGGAGAGCTCCGTGTCACCTCCGGGCACGGAACATCCCCAGCTCCGCTCCTGCATCGCCCCGGGGGCATCTCCAGTCTGGGCTGGGCGCTTCCAGGCTGTCCCGGGATGTGCTTGGGGCACAGGGTGGGCCGAGCCCAAAGGCTGCATGTGGGAAACCGCTGGTGTGAGGGGGATAAACTCAGCCAGGCAAGCAGCGACCAGAGCGCGGAGCTGCGGCCAAACCGGGGGGGATTTCCCGCCCCAGCACATCCCGCTGGTCCCAGGGCGAGCGCTGGGGCCGCCAGCAGGGATGCCAGGCCAGCGGGCGGGACTCCCTGACTCCTCCAAAACTCCGTGGTTTGGTCTCTTGTTTCGAGCACCGCATGAATCCAAACTGGAGCCAGCCCGAGCTGCGGCCCCGGTGCAGCGCGGGGATGCTCCGTGAGCACAGTCAGCAATTCTGCCTTTACCGGGGCTGGGGAGGGACTAAAGTTTTTCTAACACCAAGTTTCCATTGTCCTCAGGGGGTCCCTGGGGTTGAAGTTTCTGGGTTCTCCTGCCCCCAGCAGCCACCCCCAGCCCTCCTTGCTGCGCTCCTGCCAAAGCCACGGGCCGCTCTGAGCCCTCTCGGGGATTTTGGGGGGAGAAAGGATCTGCAGTTCGGGCTCTGCAATTCGGGCTCTGCAGTTCGGGCTCTGCAGTTCGGGCTCTGCAGTTCGGGCTCTGCAGTTCGGGCTCTGCAGGGCCACCATGCTGAGTCAGCTCCCGGCGGGTCCATGGAGGGCCCAGCCCCTCCCTGCCCTCTCCCCTCGCAGCAGCAGCAGCGGCACGAATGCATCCCAGGGACCCTGGGGCTGCCTCACGCTCTCACCGCGCCGCCCTGGATCTTCAAAGCTCCTCGGTGCCAGGAATTAATTACAGCCTGTGCCGCAGCTGCCTCCAGCCCCCTTTATATAATCTCAGCTCTTGCTTTGCTTCTCCTTTACAGGAGCCACTTGTTAACCCCAAATCACCCACGGGTGGCTGTCCTGGTGGTCCCAGCTCCGGGCACAGAGCCTGGCTGGGGCTGTCCAGCCCGTGGGCAGGGCTGTGGCACCGCTGGCACCACCAGCACCTGGCAAGGCACCAAAACAGCCAAAGGAGGAGCGAGCAGAGGGAAATGAGCAGAGGAGCTGGGCCTGAGAGGGGAACCTGCTCTAGGGGAAGGCTGTGCATGGCAGGGGTGGTCTTTAAGGTCCCTTCCAACCTAAAGCATTCCAAGATTCTGTGATTCCCAGGTGATTCTGTGGTTCTGAGGTGATTCTGAGGTGATTCTGTGATTCCAATTCCTCCCCTGATGCCGCAGGGCTCCCTGTCCACCTCCCACCCCAACCTTGCAGCCCGGACACCCTCTGCCCCTCACCATGCAGCCCCACAGCCACTCCCAGTATCCCCAGTGCTGCCCATCACCCCTGGTTCCTACCAGAACACCCTGGGCTGCTCCGTGGAGGCTCCTGCCCTGTCCCTGCCAGCTCAGGGGGACAGTGTCACCCCAGCCTCGGTGCTCCCTGTGCTCCACTCCACCGTGCCCGGCTCTCCGTTCCCACCGCTCCCGTACTCGTGGGTTTTAAAAGCTAAAAAAAAAAAGGAAAAAAAAAAAAAAAAGAGAAGTCTGTTTCCTGAGAGACCATTAGCACGGTGGAAGACAGAGATAATAATAGCCTGGGTTTGTAGGGGAGTTCTGCTCTGGAAGGGACGGTGAGTACAGCGGGGGCTACGCTGCTGCTGCTGCTGCTGCCACCTCGGGGAGGGTGGGGGGCAGCAGGACAGACCCCGCTGGGTGCCCTGGCTGGACCAGCAGCACCCCAAAAAGGAGGTGCAGCCCTGGGGGAGGCTTTGCTGCTGGCTCAGGCTTCAGAGAGTCAACACTGAGTGTGGAGGTGCCTCAGCACTGATCCCATCCCAGCCTGCAGCTCGTCCCCTGCAGGATCGGGGGGATATTTTATTTTTGCTCCTTACAGGATAAATTGGATGTGAAGATCCTTGTGAGTGTTTTCATGGGTGGGCTCGGTGGGGTCACAGGGCAATGGGGGTGATGGTGGATTTGGAGGTGCCAGGAGCTCTCAGGAGTGATCCCACCCCTTCCAGGACATCCCAGAGAGGGACTGGGGCTGGGTGGGATTTCTGTCTGCTGAGGAGCTGGGCTTGGGACACCCAGCCCGGGATGGTCACATCTCTGCGGGCAGGGACAGAGTCCCCTAATGAAAGTGTCCCCTAATGAAAGTGTCCCCCAATGACAGCGTCCCCAATGAAAGTGTCCCCTAATGAGTGTCCCCTAATGAAAGTGTCCCCTAATGAAAGTGTCCCCTAATGACAGCATCCCCCAATGAAAGTGTCCCCTAATGAAAGTGTCCCCTAAGGACAGTGTCCCCCAATGACAGTGTCCCCTAATGAAAGTGTCCCCCAATGACAGCGTCCCCTAATGAAAGTGTCCCCTAATGAGTGTCCCCTAATGAAAGTGTCCCCTAATGAAAGTGTCCCCTAATGACAGCATCCCCCAATGAAAGTGTCCCCTAATGAAAGTGTCCCCTAATGAAAGTGTCCCCTAATGAAAGTGTCCCCAATGAAAGTGTCCCCTAATGAAAGTGTCCCCTAATGACAGCGTCCCCTAATGAAAGTGTCCCCTAATGACAGCATCCCCCAATGAAAGTGTCCCCTAATGACAGTGTCCCCTAAGGACAGTGTCCCCCAATGACAGTGTCCCCTAATGAAAGTGTCCCCAATGAAAGTGTCCCCTAATGAAAGTGTCCCCTAAGGACAGTGTACCCTAAGGACAGTGTCCCCCCTTGCTGTGTATGGACACCCCAAAGTCATGACCCTCAGTGAGCCTCTCCACTGGATCCCAGCTCCAAAATTCCGCTCCTCACTCCCAGCTTTGCTTCAAATTCAGGTCTTGACGTGACCTGACAGAGACAGGCTGTGACCCAGCCTGGGCTGGTGTCCTGGAGTGTGTCCCCCTAAATCATTCCCTTCTCATGGCCATGGCAGCGGGGGTGGCCGGGCACAGCCTGGCACTGTGGGAGCTCCCGGGTGGGCACTGCCTGCCTGGTTGTAGAATCAGGGAGTTAATTGAAATATCAACTTCATTAACTCCCCTCAGTCCTCTGTGGTTAATTAGGGTGGCAGTGGCGCTGCTGGCGGGGACGTGGCACCACAGCAGCGCCTTCCTCACCCAGCCGAGGGAGCTGGAAATCCCTCCCTAATTATCGGCACAAAACACGGTGACAGACCCGGCTGTGGCGCTGTCCCCGGAGCTCTCCGCATTATCCCCAGACCAGAGAGCACCGGGGCGGCTCTGGGGGAATTCTGCAAGCTCAGGGTGTAACTTTGGACAATGGGCTGGGCACTGTGGGATCCCAGTCCAGCCTCTCTCCCAGCTCCGCACCTCATCGCTGCCTCTCAGGGGGTTTGCTGGTGGATACTGGAGTGGGGTTTGTGCCGCTGGGGGAGCAGGGAGCCAGGTGAGCTTTGGAACGCCTCCAGCAGGATGCTGAGAGCCGGCCAGCCCCGGGACCCGCTCCCAAAGCCTCTACAGCAGCAGGGCTGGAGCCCAGCCCTGCCTCTCTATGGACTCTGCTTTTCTCCAGCCATTCCCAATCTGCTCCTCTGCTCCTCCTGCAGCTCAGGGAGCTCCCAGCCATGGGGAAGGATCCAGGCACTGCCAACATCCATCCCATCGGCTGTAGGAACGGCGTCCGAGGGATGACGCTGCCGAGACCTCCTGGCTGCTGCAGCTCCTTCCACCGCCCGCAAACCCACACCCCGAAGGTGCGCGGGGCCCTGGAGTCTGTTCGGAGCTTTCCCTGACATCCCGCTCCTCTGATCTCGCTGGAGGCGCTTTCCAAGCAGCGCATCCCCCCACCTCCCTCCCGTGCGGAGCCCCTTCCTCCCCCTGCCCGGGCTCCTGCCAGGAGCCATCAATCCCCGGGGCTGCCGCGGGAGCTCAGCCGCCCGGGATGAAGCCTGACCTAATTCAAAGCGGCAGCATCCAGAGGGCAGCGGCACGGCCGGCCCCGCGCCAGGATCCCGCAGCCCCGGAGAGCTCCGGGCTCATCCCTTGGCATTTGGGAATGCGGATCCAGAGACCCCAGCTCGTGTCTAAAAGGCACCAAAATTTTTTTTCCCTCTTGCACCGTTTCCACCAGAGCCTGACCCCCGAGTGGTTTCGGATAAACTCCACGCGAAGGGATTTGTGGCGCTGAATTTTGGGAGGAGAAGGAAACTGCAGCCGCTCAGCCCCTTTGGAACCTGGCCAGGTTCGCCTTCAGAGCCCTCACCTCGCCACACGCCGGGCTGGCACCTCCTCCTCCTCCTCCTCCTCCTCCCCGGGACACCCCGCGCCCGCCACGGGCCCCGCTCAGACCCCGCATGGACCCCGGGGGTCCCCGGGCCAGGCTGGGCCCTGCTGAGCCTCAGCGCCCCGGGAGCGCCCGAGGGACCCCCAACCCTGCCGGGGAACCCGGGGAGCGCCGGTACCTGCGGCAGGCGGGCGGCCCGGGGAGCCGGGCAGGGTCGCTCGGTGCCGGTGATGGAGAAGGACGAGCAGAGCCGGGGAATCGGAGCGGTCCCGGTGCCGGGGGGGGATAACGTGGGGCTCAGTCCCGGTGCCGGGGGGGACCGGAGCTTGTGCCGGGGAAGAAGAGCCGGTGCCGGTGCCGGTGTCGGTGCCGATGGAGGCCGGTCGGTCCTGGTGCCGGGATCCACGGGCTGCTGCCGGTGCCGGGATAGCAAGGCCGGAGCTGTGCCGGTTCCGGTGAAGAGCCGGTACCGGAGGCTCCTCCGCCGTCTCGCTGCCGGTTGCAGCTGCCCAGAGCCGGGCTGGCTCCCGCCCCGCTCCCACCGGCGGTGCCGGAGCATCCGCAGCCCCGAGCCGGCTCCGCGCTCCGCCCCGCGCCCCCCCGCATCCCCCGGCCGGGGCTGCCCCTCGCTCCGCCACCGCCCCGGGGAAGCCGCGCGGGGGCTGCGGGGCGGCTTCCCGAGGTTCCCGGGGGATGGAAGGGGGTTCGGAGCGGGGTCCCCCCGGTACCGGGAGCCCCCCCGGTACCGCCGGGCCCGCAGCGCCCTCTGCGGGCGGCGGGGCGGGGCCGGGGGAGGGACCGGGGGAGGGACACGGGGGTGGCCCGGCGGAGGGGAGGGGACACGGGGGTGGCCCCGCTGTTTGGGCGTGGCGGGGGGCGCGGCCGGGCCGGCGGAACGGGCCGGGGCGGCGGGCGCAGCCATGTCCTTCTGCTCCTTCCTGGGGGGAGAGGTGTTCAAGGACCACTTCCAGCCGGGTGAGGGGAGCCCCCAGGGCTCCGGGGGTGCGGCCGGGGGGATCCCCAGCGGGGAGGGCAGGGGGGGTCACCCGGCAAGGCGGAACCCCCCGGGTGAGCGGCTGAGGGGGGGTTTGGGGGGGGTCTCCTTTGCGGAGCATCCTCCAGCCGTGGGTGCGGGTGGGGGTCCCCCCTCTGCGGTCCTTTTTGGGGTCCTCCCAACGGGGTGGGGGAATCCTCCCGGATGGGGAGGGGGGTCCCGATAGGGATTCGGGGTTCGGTTCTTATAGGAGCCCCTGGGGGGGATCCCGCCCTGTGGGAACCCCTATGGGGAACGGGGGTGCTGCCCCTCCACCCCCCCTGCCTGGCCCTGGGGGTGCCGTGAGCTCCGGAGCTGGCAGCGACCCACGTGGGCAAAGTCCCGCGGCTGTCCCGTGTCACCGCGGTGTGCCCTGTGCTGTCCCGTGTCACCGCGGGGTGTCCTGTGCTGTCCCGTGTCACAGCGGGGTGCCCTGTGCCATCCCGTGTCACCGCGGTGTGTCCTGTGCTGTCCCGTGTCACCGCGGGGTGTCCTGTGCTGTCCCGTGCGCTGTGCCCCGCGCTGACCCCACCTTGTCCCCCGTGCTGTCCCCTGCACTGCCCCCCGTGCTGACCCCTGCTCTGACCCCTGCTCTGTCCCCTCCGCTGTCCCCTGCTCTGACCCCACCCTCTCCCCTGCTCTGTCCCCGCGCCGACTCCTGTCTGTCCCCTGCTCTGTCCCCCACTCTGTCCCCACACTGTCCCCTGCTCTGACCCCTGCTCTGTTCCCCACATTGTCCCCCTCGCTGTCCCCCGCGTTGTCCCACGCTCTGTCCCCCACATTGTCCCCTCCGCTGTCTCCCGGGTTGACCCTTGCACTGTCCCCTGCACTATCCCTGCTCTGACCCCTGCACTGTCCCCTGCTCTGTCCCCTCACGCTGTCCCTTGCTCTAACCCCACGCTGTCCCCCACACTGTCCCCTGCACTGTCCCTGCTCTGTCCCCCACACTGTCCCCTGCTCTGACCCCTGCCCTGTCCCCACCCTGTCCCCGCCCTGACCCCTCCGGTGCCGCCCCCCGCAGGTATTTACGTGTGTGCCAAGTGTGGCCATGAGCTGTTCTCCAGCCGGGCCAAGTACGAGCACTCGTCACCGTGGCCAGCGTTCACCGAGACCCTGCGCGGGGACAGCGTGGCCAAGCGCGAGGAGCGCCCGGGGGCTTTGAAGGTGCCGTGTGACATCCCCGAACCTTTGGGATTTAATTTAAAAACCCCAAAACCACCCCCGGGCTCGTTGGATCGCTGCCAACCCCTCCTTTGCCTCTGCAGGTGACGTGTGGCAAGTGTGGCAACGGGCTGGGCCACGAGTTCCTCAACGACGGCCCCAGGAGGGGCCAGTCCCGCTTCTGAATATTCAGCAGCTCGCTGAAATTCGTCCCCAAAGGTACCGGCTGTGCCTGGGCAGCTGTCCCAGCCCGGGGAGTTGGGTTTGGGGCACGCTGTGTGCGCTGCACTGATTTCAGCCCTGGCCGTGCTGATAACGCCGGGGAGCTGCTCGTGGGAAAAGATTTTTACAGAAAGGGTGATAAAATATTGAAATAATCTGCCTGGGGAGGTGGTGGAGTCACCCAGGAAAGCCTGGATGTGGCATTGGGTGCCATGGGTTAGCTGAGGTCAGGGTTGGGTTGGACTCGATGATCCTGGAGGTCTCTTCTACTCTGGGGATTCTGTGATTGATTCTGTGTGAATAAATCCGGCTCAGCCTGCTCAGCTCCAGGCTCCTCCACCTCCCCCTGGAGCTCCTGGGTGTGAGCACCGAAAAAGATGGAATAGGAGAAGAGCGCAAAGAGCAAGAAACACAGCTTAGATTTTCCCTAATTCCATTCCACTCCCTAAACCCACCCAATTCTGCCTGGGTTTGGGGGGTGTGCCTGAGTTTTGGGGGGTTTCTCTGGGGGTGTGAAGCGAGGGCAGGGAGCCTCTGTGGTGGCACTGAGGGGTTTGTTGGTCACTCCCTGGGGAAGTTATCAAAGAAAAGACTGTGGAGGAGAGGCCTCAGGAGGCCAAATTCCAGGCCATGAGCTGCTCTCAGGCTGTGCTGGTGCTGATGTTGTGTAGCAAAACCCCCAGATAAAAAGGGCTGGTGGTTCTGGAGGAAGAAACACGAGCCCTGATTGTTCCTTCTCCGTTTTTAGGTAAAGTTGACAACGACCTGAAGGAGAAGTAAGTGAGCTGCTGCACCTGGCGCTGCCCTGGGCTGATCCTGCCTTCACTCCTTGGCGTGCACTGTCCTGCCAAGGGGCTCCACAGCAGGGGGAAGCTCCTGCGTCGAGTTTTCCCTGGATTTCCCTGGTCACGGTTCCCCCTGTTTTCCCTGGCAAGGTTTTATTCCCTGATTTCCTGGTCACAATTCCCTCTGGTTTCCCTGTTCCAGTTCCCCTAAATTTCCCTGTCATGCTTCCCCCTTGATTTCTCTTTCAAAGTTTTATTCCCTGATTTCCGTCATGATTCCCCCCTGATTTCCCATTCAAGGTTTTATTCCCTGATTTCTCTGTCACGGTTCCCCCCTGGTTTCCCTGTCACGGTTCCCTGTTTTCCCTGTTCCAGTTCCCTCCTGATTTCTCTGTCACAGTTCCCCCTTGATTTCCCTGTTCCACTTCCCCTGATTTCCCTGTCACAGTTCCCCCCCATTTTCCCTGTCAAGGTTTTATTCCCTGATTTCCCTGTCACAGTTCCCCATTTTCCCTGTTCCAGTTCCCCTTGATTTCCCTGTCATGGCTCCCCCTTGATTTCCCTGGCAAGGTTTTATTCCCTGGTTTCCCTGTCACGGTTCCCCATTTTTCCTGTTCCACTTCCCCTAGATTTTCCTGTCACAGTTCCCCCTTGATTTCCTTGTCACGGTTTTATTCCCTGATTTCCCTGTTCCAGTTCCCCCTGATTTCCCTGTCACAGTTCCCCCCCATTTTCCCTGTCAAGGTTTTATTCCCTGATTTCCCTGTCACGGTTCCCCATTTTCCCTGTTCCAGTTCCCCCTGATTTCCCTGTTACGGTTCCCCCCTGATTTCCCTGTTCCACTTCCCCTAGATTTTCCTGTCACAGTTCCCCCTTGATTTCCTTGTCACGGTTTTATTCCCTGATTTCCCTGTTCCAGTTCCCCCCTGATTCCCCTGTCATGGTTCCCTGTTTTCCCTGTTCCAGTTCCCTACTGATTTCTCTGTCACGGTTCCCCCTGATTTCCCTGTCACGATTCTCTCCTGATTTCCCTGTCACAGTTCCCCCCCATTTTCCCTGTCAAGGTTTTATTCCCTGATTTCCCTCTCACGGTTCCCCCCTTTTTTCCCTGTCATGGTTCTCTCCTGATTTCCCCATTCCAGCTCCTCCCTGGGGCTGCTCCATCTCCCTCCAGGGATCTCCAGTGCCTGTGCTGAGCTCTGGGGATCCCTCACTTTGCTGCTGACAGTCTCCAGATCCCAGGCAGGCACTGATGCAATCCAGGCTGGCTCTGTCGGCCCTTCCATGGAGTGACTAGGGATTAGCCGAGCTCAGGGTCGGGGTTAATTAATCCCTGGAGCTATTCTGGGATCATGGTATGACCTGCCCCACATAAACCCTGCCAGGGTGCTGGGGCAGCGATGTTTGATGGTCCCACTGGGCAGCATCCAGGGATTTCCCCCCATGCCCACCTTGCACAGGCGGCTCCTGGGCTCTGCCCTGGCCTTACCCCAGCTCAGCACTGTGCAATAAATCCCAGGGACACCCCAATGCTCCCTCAGTGCTCCCAAGGGCTGCCACGCGGTTCTCCTTAATCCAGCTCCTGATTCGTGGCCTTCCTCCCTGCCCCAGGAGCCAAATCCTCCTCTGGAGTGGATCTTTAAGAGGGGAAGGGCTGTTGCTGACCCCTGGGCTGTGCTGCACCCGGGGATGTGTTTGGGGCTTTTCTCTCCACGTGCTTTGCCTCAATCCCACAGATCCCAGGGCAGCAGGGGAAGTTTGGCACACCAGCTCCTCCCTGGAGCTCCCTGCTGCTCTGGTACCTCTCCATGCTGAAAATAAAGCACTGATTCACTGTGTTGGAGTGTTAAACATGCTGGGAATGGCATCCAGGGCTCTGGGTGCCTGCAGGGATGGGGAGCATAGGGAGGGTGGGATGTGTGAGGTTTCACCTGGAATCTCTTCCTGCTTCCCCAGGTTTTGCCATGGGAATGGGGGTTGCTGATGCACTGGGGGGCTCTGGGCATTCCCAGAGCCAAAGCTGCACTGGGAAGGTTTCCTTTTCACTCCACTTGGCACTTTTTCCCAATTTTAGCTTGTTCCAGGTGTGTTCTTGGTGCTTTCTGGGCTCTCAGGATTTTCTAGGCACAGTTCCTCACCGGAGCTTCCCCACACAAAGCTGTCTGCAGGACTGGAAGCCACAACCCTCAGCCTCACATGGGATCCTCACCCCGTTGGAGCTGGATCCCAAATCCCTGGAGCCTGGAGGCTCGAGCTGGGCTCTGCCAGGCTCCAGTTCCCTGCTCCAAAGGGGTTAAGTCCCCTCTGGAATTCAGGAGTCAGTGCCAGCTCTCTCCCCTTTGCCCTCACCTCGGGTCAACCTCTGGCTCTAATTATTCACCAGGTTCCAGTCTCAAGGTCCAATCTGCCTTTTGACTGATTAATCCTTGGAATTTAGCATGTTAAGGGGAAATTCTTCCCTGGGAGGGTGGGGAGGCCCTGGCACAGATTCCCAGAGCAGCTGTGGCTGCCCCTGGATCCCTGGAAATGCCCAAGGCCAGGCTGGGCAGGGCTTGGAGCAGCCTGGGACAGTGGGAGGTCCCAGGGTGGCACTGGATGAGATTTAAGGTCTTTCCCAACCCAAAACCATTCCAGGATTCTCCCAGCTCAGGTGACATCCACGTGAGCCCTGGAAGTGTGGAAGGGAGGGATTTTTGGGGTGGTTTCTCCTGAGACGCTGCAGTGGGAGGAAACCTTGGGAGCACCAGCGGCGAGGGGACGGCCGAGCCTCCTCCCTGTGGTGGGCACCGTGTGCCAGGGGGGATCCAGCCGGGATTCCTCAATCCCAGCAGCCAGGGGGGATCCAGAGGGGATTCCTCCATTCCTGCAGCCTGTGCCAGGGGGAATCCAGCCGGGATTTCTCCATCCCAGCAATCAGGGGGGATCTAGCCGGGATTCCTCTGTTCCCGCAGCCTGTGCCAGGGGGGATCCAGCCGGGATTTCTCCATCCCAGCAGCCAGGGGGGATCCAGAGGGGATTCCTCCATTCGTGCAGCCTGTGCCACGGGGGATCCAGCCGGGATTTCTTCATCCCAGCAGCCCGTGCCACAGTGGATCCAGCCAGGATTCCTCTGTTCCCGCAGCCCGTGCCAGGCAGGATCCAGAGGGGATTCCTCTGTCCCAGCAGCTGTGCCGGGGGGGAGATCCGACCAGAATTTCTCCATCCCAGTAGCCAGGGGGGATCCAGCCGGGATTTCTCCATCCCAGCAGCCAGGGGGGATCCAGCCGGAATTTTTCCATCCCAGCAGCCAGGGGGGATCCAGCCGGAATTTTTCCATCCCAGTAGCCAGGGGGGATCCAGCCGGGATTTCTCCATCCCAGCAGCCCGTCCCACAGCGGATCCAGCCGGAATTCCACGCTCCCTTGCAGTTTGTGGATGCGGGCACGGGAGGGTGCCAGTGCCTTTCCTAACCCTTCCAGGGAGGGAAGGGAAGGAACAGGATGTTCCTGCGGGATCTCCTGCATCCACCCCCCGCAGCAACCCCCGGGAGCCAAACCCCCGGGGATGGATTAAATAGGGGTGGGACATTTTCATGGAAATCTGGCTGGAGATGGGATTTTAGCAGGAATATTAAAGGCCTGAGGGTGGAGAGCTCCGGGCAGCGCCTGGTGCTGAGGATTCGGGATGCAATCCATGGGATGGATCCACCCCATGGATCCCATCCCATTGATCCCATCCCATCCCATGGATCCCATCCCATGGATCCCATCCCATTCTATCCCATCCCATCCTATCCCATCCCATGGATCCCATCCCATCCCATGGCTCCCATCCCATGGATCCCATCCCATTCCATTTCATGGATCCCATCCCATCCCATCCCATCCCATCCCATCCCATCCCATCCCATCCCATCCCATCCCATCCCATGGATCCCATCCCATCCCATGGATCCCATCCCATGGATTCCATCCCTTCCCATGGATCCCATCCTATCCCATCCCCATCTCATGGATCCCATCCCATCGATCCTATCCCATTCCATTGATCCCATCCCATGGATCCCATCCCATGGATCCCATCCCACAGATCCCACCCCATGGATCCCATCCCATTGATCCCAACCCCATCCTATCCCATGGATCCCATCCCATGGATCCCATCCCATGGATCCCATCCTATCCCATGGATCCCATCCCATGGATCCCATCCCATTCCATTTCATGGATCCCATCCCATCCCATCCCATCCCATCCCATCCCATCCCATCCCATCCCATCCCATCCCATGGATCCCATGGATCCCATCTCATGGATCCCATCCCATCCCATGGATCCCATCCCATCCCATGGATCCCACCCCATCTCCCCGAGCTCCCCCAGCCCTGCACACACCACGCTGTCCCTCCCCGGACCCCGGGGCTCTCGGAGTTCTTCTCTCCCCTCCCTCCCTCCCTCCCTGGCCCGGGCATTCCCCTCCGCCATTCCCCCTCATTTAATTATCCCACTAATGACAATCCCCCTTAACGAGAGGATTTCTCTTAGTGGGGAGCAGCCGCCCCGGCCCGGCTTTAGCGACACAAATTAAATTAGGTCTCGGCGCTGACACAAACTTCCCTGATTGTTTAAGAAATCGTTCATTTCCTCCCCCGTAGCCTCCAGCTGACCTTCCCCTTTAGAGTTTTGTCTCTTTTTCTTTTTTTATCCCCCACACGCCACGCACGGGACCTGCCCCTGACCCTCCCCGGGATGGCTCCAGCCGCCGGCAAAACATCCAGAGCCCGCCAAGATTTAGATTAATTCTCTAATAAGACAACAAGGCCTATAGAAATTATGTTATCCGAGGAAAAGGAAAATGACCTGGAGGCACTCGGAAGCTCCAATTACCGCCGTTCCCTGGAGCCAGCGCCTGGCTGCTCCTGCTGCACCCCTGGAATTCTCAGCCGCGTTCCCAGTGCAATCACAGGGATGGCTGCTTTTATATATTGGTTTATTTAATTTTATCCTTTGATCCGGAGTTTTTCCCACTCCAAAAGCCCGAGATCCCAAAGCAGCATTTTTTGGGATTACACATCCCATGGGATAGGGAGCACAGCCTGATTTGGGATGCTCTGGCACCATAATTCCCAATAAACGTTGCCTTCATCCCAAACTGTGACAGGTCCCGATGGCCTTTGGCAACAGTTTGTGTCCAAGGGATTATCTGGGTTCTTTTTGGGGCTGTGAAAACGCAGGGTTTGTGTTAATTACAGGAAATAAAGGGATGGAAATTTAAAAAAATAATAATAAATCAAACCCATTGTGATTTCTTGGTGACACGGGGTTGGCAGGAGGAGAGGAGCCTCCATCCCCTCACCTGCCCCATGCCCCACCTCACCTGTCCCCCAGCACCTCCAGCTGCGGAAAATCCAGGTTTATTCCAGTTCATTCACCCATAACAGCACAGATTATTGGTGCTCTTATCAATCGATTTTTATCAATCTCCCAAATCCCACCTCTGCCTGATCCCCTTCCCCAAATTTGGTTAATCCGACCCAACCTCCCAGAGCCACAAGGTGGGGAAATTTGTTTTGGGTTTGTGGTGTGTGTTAATTCAGGAGATAATGGCTGGAGATACCCAGAGCGAGTCTGAGCACGCCGGAAAAATGTTTAGCCCGAGGAAAATTTTAATCCTTTTTTTTTTCTTCCCTTCCCTGGCTGTTGAGATCTGACTTTTTAAGGCAATTAGTGCGGGTTTAGTTGTTAATCAGTCATACTGAGACACTCCTGCTCCCAAGTGAGCATCGCCTGTAATCACCAGCTTCCTTTTTGATGTGGGAAATACCTGTCCCAGGCGTGTTCCTGCACAGGGCAGCGCAGGGGAGCCGCGGATGGGATCAGAGGAAATTTTTGTGTGTGTGGAAGAGTTTGTAAATCCCAGGGACTGGCTGGTGGAGTCACCAGCCCTGGAAGAGTTTGGGAATGTGTGGATGTGGCCCTTGAGGATGTGGCTGAGTGGTGACTGAGGTTGGAGCTTTGGTTACTGAGAATTTTAGACTTTGTGCTGATAGGTATGGGTCTTTCAGAAAAAACTGCATTTGATTGCACCAATGCAGCCCTGAGATCACCAATGCAGCTCTGTCAGCACCAATGCAGCCCTGCCAGAATCAATCCAGCCCTGCCAGCACCAATCCAGACCTGAGGGCACCAATCCAACCCTGTCAGCATCACTCCAGCCCCGTGCCAGCAACAGCCTGGCCCTGGGAGCATCAGGTCAGACTTGTGCCAGCACCAATCCAGCCCTGCCAACATCAATCCAGACCTGCCAGCACCAATCCAGCCCTGCCAACATCAATCCAGACCTGAGAGCATCAAACCAGACCTAAGAGCAACAATTCAGACCTGAGAGCACCAGTCCAGCCCTGCCAGCACCAGCTCAGCCTTCCCAGCACTGCTCCAGCCCTGTGTCAGCATCATCTCAGCCTTGTGAGCATCACTCCAGCGCTCCCAGCATCACTCCAGCCCTCCCAGCAGCATCCCAGCCCTCCCAGCAGCATCCCGGCCCTGCCAGCACCGCTCCAGCCCTCCCAGCATCACTCCAACACTCCCAGCATCCTCCCAGCCCTCCCAAAACCTCTCCAGCACTCCCAGCAGCATCCCAGCCCTCCCAGCACCGCTCCAGCCCTTCCCCAGGGGCATCCCAGCCCTCCCAGCATCATCCCCAGCACCTCCAGCAGCATCCCAGCCCTCCCAGCATCACTCCAGCACACCCAGCATCACTCCAGCACTCCCAGCATCATCCCAGCACTCCCAGCAGCATCCCAGCACTCCCAGCACCGCTCCAGCCCTTCCCCAGGAGCATCCCAGCCCTCCCAGCACTGCTCCAGCACTCCCAGCAGCATCTCAGCCCTCCCAAAACCTCTCCAGCACTCCCAGCATCATCCCAGCTCTCCCAGCAGCATCCCAGCTCTCCCAGCACCACTCCAGCCCTTCTCCAGCATCCTCCCAGCCCCATGACCATCCTCCCAGCCCCGTGGCTGCTCCCGCGGCCACCCCAACGTGCCCCGACCCCAAATCCCCCGCGGTGCAGGGCGAGGCTCCCTCCCCACGTGGCTGCTCTTTCAAACGAGCCACTCGGCTGTCTGCGGGAATGATTTGTTGCTTGTAAAGCCGCCGTGATTAACTACAGTTTAGCCTCCCGGTTTCATGTCTTATCATGTTTCATCTCACACAAAAGACATTTACAGTCTATTTTCGACTTCAAAGCGAATGCTTCTTGCGTGACCATTAGGGCAGGCAAATATTTAAGCAGAACCTGTATGGTATTAGTGTCTCTTGATGTTCCCTGCTGAGTGAGGATGGATGGCTGCCCCAAAAGGCAGCTTTTTCCTATTGTTTTATGCCCCGGTGATTAATATTTCATGTTCCCACTGTTGCAGATTTGCTGGCTGGCACTGGCCTGGCCTGACAGCACTTTCCTCGTGTCTTACATGTCCAGCTTTTGTGCACTTGGATATGGGGAGTCTGAGTCCTGGCAGGGCCCTCTGGGCTGATTGAAGCCTCCTGCCCGAATTTTTTAGGATTAAATTTGTCCTGATGTCGTTAGGGAGGGTGGTGTGCTCTCCTTGCCCATCCACACCTCTGTCCTGTCCCTGCACGGAGCCCTTGGATGCCCCAAATTTGGGGTGGGTGCTGTGCCCTCCCTGCCTGGGGAGGATGGATGCAGGGATGGATGGATGGATGGATGGATGGATGAGGGATGGATGGATGAGGGATGGATGGATGGATGGATGAGGGATGGATGGATGAGGGATGGATGGATGGATGGATGGATGCAGGGATGGATGGATGGATGGATGGATGAGGGATGGATGGATGGATGGATGGATGGATGGATGGATGGATGGATGAGGGACGGATTCCATGGATGGGAACAGCGGAAAATGGATCCTGCAGCAGCCACAGGGTGAGGCTGCCTCCTGCCCCACAGATAAATGGGGTGTGGGGCAGGGTGAGAAGCTGCTCCCACCCCCTCTGTGACACTGGTGTCACCCCTGACACTGCCACCACAGCCTGGCACTGCCACCCCTCTGTGACACTGGTGTCACCCCGGGCACTGCCACCGCAGCCTGGCACTGCCACCACAGCCTGGAACTGCCACCATAGCCTGACACTGCCACCACAGCCTGGCACTGCCACCACAGCCTGGCTGCTCCCACCCCCTCTGTGACACTGCTGTCACCCTGGCACTGCCACCACAGCCTGGCACTGCCACCCTCCTGTGACACTGGTGTCACCCCGGGCACTGCCACCACAGCCTGGCACTGTCACCACAGCCTGACACTGCCACCATAGCCTGGCACTGCCACCACAGCCTGGCTGCTCCCACCCCCTCTGTGACACTGGTGTCACCCCTGGGCACTGCCACCACAGCCTGGCTGCTCCCACCCCTCTGTGACTCTGGTGTCACCCCTGGCACTGCCACTGCAGCCTGACACTGCCACCCCTCTGTGACACTGGTGTCACCCTGGGCACTGCCACCATAGCCTGGCACTGCCACCACAGCCTGGAACTGCCACCACAGCCTGGCACTGTCACCACAGCCTGGAACTGCCACCACAGCCTGGCACTGTCACCCCTCTGTGACACTGGTGTCACCCTGGGCACTGTCACTGCAGCCTGGCACTGTCACCACAGCCTGGCACTGCCACCCCTCTGTGGCATTGGTGTCACCCTGGGCACTGCCACCACAGTCTGGCACTGCCAGCACAGGCTGGCTGCTCTCACCCCTCTGTGACACTGGTGTCACCCCAGGCACTGCCACCACAGCCTGGCACTGCCACCAGGCTGATCATCCCAGCTCCAGGGGAGGAAGCACAGCCTCTGCACTCAATCCACCACCCCTTCCACACCACAATCCCCCAAAATCCCACCCAATTCCCACCCAGCCTTGTCAGGGCAGGATGAAAACCGCCCAGGACCAAATTCCTCTGTTCCAAACCCCAGGGACGGTGAGGGCAGCTCTGCTTATCCTCCAGCCTGCAGTTCACCTAATTCAATTAGCCTGGCCAGCAAATAGAGCTCGTTTTAATTCAGATGCAGGGGCTGTTGTGGCTCGACCCTTTAATTTCAGGAGCAGGGGAGCTGTGGGAAGGCTGCCAGGAATTTCTGCAGAGCCCACGTTTGCTCCAGCACCGCGGGCTGTGGCTCTGGGTGCTCAGAGGTCACCCCCGAGTTATTTTTGGGATGAGGTGGGAGCTTCCCAGAGCACCTGGGAAGGCACAAGGATTTTAAACTGCGTCATTATCAGGTGGAAAATAAATTCTTGAAAGCCACCGGGAGGAAATAAATTTATTTAAAGCTGGGCTCGGGAACGACACTGAGGCCATGTGTCTGCAGGGCTGCGCTCATTCCTCCCGGATTATTTTAAATTTGAGCATCTTTTCTGCATCACAGTCTATCTTTGCTCCCCTCTGACGTCTCGAGTGGATTTTATGGCCGGGGCTGTCGCTGCCAGCAGCGCCGCAGCTCTGCTGGAAATCAACTCTGCGGCTTTCAACCCAATCTCGCAGGCATGCGACTCGAAGCCAGGCTCCAAAATTAGTTAATCTCGGATTAATTTGAGCTGGGTGAGGCTCCGAGGCTGTGGCAGGGGTGTAGCCCAGGCAGGAGGTGCTGCCTGTCTGTCTGTCTGTCCAGGTGTGGGGTGCTGATACACGCAGCTCTGGGGTAGTGGGACAGAATTTGGGGGGCTGCGCTGCTTTCCCGGGAATTGGGGCTGGAAAGGGGCAGAGTTTGTGGGTGCAGCAGCGTGGGGTGAGGCCGGGGAGGGCTCAGGGCGTGAAGGAACTGGGCAGACCCTTCCCAGCCGAGCCTGGGCCGTGCCAGGCGGGGGAATTAAGGACCGGGGAGAGGCCGGGGAGGGCTAAGGGACTGAGGGAACCGGGCAGACCCTTCCCAGCCGAGCCTGGGCCGTGCCAGGTGGGGATTAGGGAAGGGGAGAGGCCGGGAAGGGCTCAGGGGGTGAGGGAACCGGGCAGACCTTTCCCAGCCGAGCCTGGGCCGTGCCAGGCGGGGGAATTAAGGACCGGGGAGAGGCCGGGGAGGGCTAAGGGACTGAGGGAACCGGGCAGACCCTTCCCAGCCGAGCCTGGGCCGTGCCAGGCGGGAATTAAGGACCGGGGTGAGGCCGGGAAGGGCTCAGGGGCTGAGGGACCCTTCCCAGCCGAGGCTGGGCGGTGCCAGGCGGGGACTGGGGAACCGGGAGAGGCCGGGAAGGGCTGAGGGGGTGAAGGAACCGGGCAGACCCTTCCCAACCGAGGCTGGGCGGTGCCAGGCGGGGATTAGGGAAGGGGAGAGGCCGGGATTTGCCAATCCCCGCCGAGGGGTGGGAAGGATCGGGGCGAGACGGATCCTGCCTTCAATCGCAGCTGCTCACGTGTGCGAGGCGCCCAAATATGCGAGGTATTTATTTAATTTCTCCTTTTGAGGCCAGCGCCCGTGTCCTGATGCTTATCAAACCTTGGGGCTTGGACCAAAGCTCCGGGGGAGGAATTGTGCTCTCCTGTTAATCTAAGGCGTCGTTTAAATCCTCAGAATTTGGCTCAGCTTGAACCTGTGCGTGGGTCACTGTCGGGGCAGGGTTGTGTTCACCCAGGGCTGTGCAGGGGCTCAGTTTGTGCTTTTTGTGGCAGCAGGATGGTGCGTGCGGGGATTTTTTGGATCCTGGGGAAGTGGGAGCATCCAAAGCGAGCTGTGACCACCTAAACTCAGCCTGGGCCAGGCCCTGAGTTCCTCCGAGTGCTTCCCAAGCTGTTCCCAACATCCTGGGGAAATCATGGCTCTGCTGGCGCCGGGCTCCTGCTCGGCTCTCCCCGGGGAGCTGCGGCCGCTGCCCCCCGGCCCAGCCCTGCCCGCGGTGCTCCAGCCCACGGGGGAGCTCCAAGGACTGCGAACCATAAAGCAATCTGTAAAATTAGCGGCTAATTAGCGACTGCAGGGCACAGCGCACCGTGGGGCCCAGACATTCATCCAGAGCCACCGTCTGGTCACTGCAAAATCGGGACAAAACACGGGATTTGTTGCTACAAATGATGGGGGGAATGGAAACGCTGCAAAATTGGGACAAAACAAAGGATTTGTTGTTTCAAATGATGGGGGGAATGGAAACACTGCAAAATTGGGACAAAACACGGGATTTGATGCTACAAATGATGGGGGGAAATGGAAACGCTGCAAAATTGGGACAAAATAAGGGATTTGTTACTTCAAATGATGGGGGGAAATGGAAACGCTGCAAAATTGGGACAAAATAAGGGATTTGTTACTTCAAATGATGGGGGGAATGGAAACACTGCAAAATCGGGACAAAACACGGGATTTGTTGCTACAAATGATGGGGGGAAATGGAAACGCTGCAAAATTGGAACAAAATAAGGGAATTGTTACTTCAAATGATGGAAGGGAATGGAAACGTGTCCCAGCAGAGCTCTGGCGAGGTGACATCTGGAGAGTGGCCGTGGCAGGGTTGGATCCAGCCCTTGGCAAATCCAGGCACAGGATGTGGTCAGGGAGAGCTGTGGGCTGGGTCTGGTGTCCCCTGCCACCAAATCTGTTGTCCCCTGCTGTGGCACACAGGGACGGGCTGGCACAGCCAGGGGGATGGAGCAGCAAATAATCAGCCAAGCAAAAATAAAAATAAAAATAAAAATAAAAATAAAAATAAAAATAAAAATATTCCCATGGATATAACCCCCCTTGGCAGGGGTTATTGTTGGGAATATGCAGGGTTGGGATTTTCCCTTCCCTCTGCTCTGGTTGCAGGCAGCCCTGAGCCGGGCAGGGTGGAGGGGCCGAGGACTGCAAAGCATTTGCTGCAGAATCTGAAGAATTTGGAGCGAAACCCCCAAAGAAATTAAGGACAGATGGGTTCGAGGGGGAGAAAAGGAAACCCAAATTCCTTCTGCTGCTCGGTGCCTGCCTCCGGGGCACTGCCTCATCCCTGTGGGGCTGTGCTGAGGGGATGGAGGGAGGGAGAGAGGGATGGATGGATGGATAATTGGATGGATGGATGGATGAGGGATTGATAGATTGATAGACTGATAGATTGATGGATGGATAGATTGATGGATGGATGAATAGTTGGATGGATAATTGGATGGATAATTGGATGGATGGATAATTGGATGGATGGATAATTGGATGGATGGAGAGATGGAACAATGGATGGATGGATGGACGAGAGATGGATGAATGATGGATGGATGATCTATGGAACAATGGATGGATGAGGGATGGATAGATTGATGGATGGATGGATGGATGGATTGATGGAGAGATGGATGGATGACAGATGGATGGATAGATCCATGGAACAATGGATGGATAGATTGATTGATTGATGGATGGATGGATGGATGGATTGATGGATGGATGAGGGATGGACGGGCATCTTTCAGGCTGTGCAAACACCACCAGGACACCAGAACTGCCCAGGGGATGATGCTCCTGCAGCACCCAGGGCCACCTCCCTCTGCCTGAGTCTAACCCTGATGTTCCTGGGGGACTCGGGGCTCCTCTGGAGATCCCTGGTTCTCACCCTGCAGTGGAGCCGCTCCTCAAGCAGAGCAAAGCGAGGGACACGTGAGGAAAATAAACTTTTCCTCCTGCAACCAACAGCTCCCAGTGAGGTTCCGGGAGCCCCCGGGGGCTGCCCGGGGTGTGAGCCCCATCCCCACCCCCGAGTTTACGCGCTGTAATCACCGGGATTAGGAGCTTTCTGCTCGGGCTGGCGCTGGCAGAGTCACCCAACACCTGCGTGCTGACTTCAGCACCTCAAATATTTCTGCTGCAATTCCTTTTATTCCCCTCCTGAAGCAAACGCGAGGCGTTAATGGGTAGAGACGGAGCATAATTGTTCCTTTGTGTGAAATCACTCGGGTGCGGGGAAATCGCAGCGGTTTGGTTGCAAAACTGGAGCTTCGAACAGGTTTGGGCTGGGACCCACCTGGGCTTGGGAAATAGGGAGAGGAAACCTCCCGTGGAGCTGCTGGGGTGGGGAATGAGCATCTCCTCCTCTCCGTGGGTACACTGAGAGCCGGGGCTCGATTTTAGGATATGTTTGATGCGTCCCCACGTGCCAGGCTGAGGGAAACGACATCCAGATGAAATGCTGGGGCTGAGGGAGGTGGGGAGGGACGAGGCCGAGCGTTCCAGATGCGAACAATGAGGCCGAGGGATCTTGATCTCATCCGTGCAGTAATTGGGCTGGAAGGCTGCGGTGGTAATGACTCCACATCAAGCGCTCAGATGTGACCCATCCCCGGCCGGGGGGCTGCAGCCTGTGATGAATGTCCCCCAGATGTTCTCCCCCAGATGTTCTCCCCCAGATGTTGTCCCCTCAGGGGAGGACAGAGCCGCACGTGTGTTGTTAATAACGCCCAAGATCTGAGGTTCAAAATGACCACGGGGTGTCCGTGTGGGGCCTGAGGGCTGGGACAGGCTGGGGGGGGCTGGCCCCGTGTCCTGGCTCTGTGCTGGGTGGGGTGGGGAGCTCCTGGCACCAAAAACCCCCCTGAGACCCCCCAGGCAGCCCTGGGTGCTCTGGGGAGCTCTGACACCTATGAGGGTGGAAGATGGGGGTGACAGGGATGCTCTGGGGGCACACCAGGGTAGATCCCAAATTCCTGTCCCAGTTGCAGGGATGTCACGCACTTGGGCCTGTATTTAAGCCCCTGACTGCCCTGGGGTTGTCTCCAAAGCTCTCAGGGATGCAAATCCTGTCTGTGGTCACACAGATCCCAAAGAAATGCCTGGAGAACGTCCTGGTCCCCTGTGCCAGGCTGTCCCTGTCCCCTCAGCTCTGCCACGGGGACTCCAGGAGGGAATTTGGCACGGACAGCTTTCCCCCAAAGCTGTGTGAGGGATGCCCGCAGGCTCCAATTCCGGATTGTTGGAGCTCAGAAATTGCAATCCCGGATTGCTGGAGCTCAGGAATTGCAATCCCAGATTGCTGGAACTCAGAAATTGCAATCCTGGATTGTTGGAGCTCAGGAATTGCAATCCCGGATTGCTGGAGCTCAGCAATTGCAGCTCCCTCTGCAATCCCGGATTGTTGGAGCTCAGGAATTGCAATCCCGGATTGTTGGGGCACAAGAATTGCAATCCCGGATTGCTGGAGCTCAGGAATTGCAATCCCGGATTGTTTGAGCTCAGTAATTGCAGCCCCTCTGCAATCCCGGATTGTTGGAGCTCAGGAATTGCAATCCCGGATTGCTGGAGCTCAGGAATTGCAATCCCGGATTGCTGGAGCACAGGAATTGCAGCCCCCGCGGCTGGGGAGCCGAGCCGAGCTGAGCCGAGCATGCCCCACGCCCTCTCCCCCTCTGGAGCCTTTCCAGCCTTTCCCTGCTGGTTGCTGCATGTGCATCCCAGATGATGAGAGATGAGCGGGATGGGCTGGGCGCGGTTCTGCAGCTGGAGCCGGCCCTGCCCTGGCTGCGGTGCTCCCGTTCTGCTCCCAGGGGAGACCCCCGGTTTTGCTGAAACGTGGCTGATTTTCACCCGGAATTGGGGGTGTGGCTGCAGCGGGACCCGCTGCCCCCCGGGCCTTGGTTTGGCAGCTCAGGCTGCATCCCTGAGGAACGGCTGAGGGAGCTGGGGGTGTTCAGCCTGGAGAAAAGGAGACTCAGGGGTGACCTCATCACTCTGCACAGCTCCCTGAAAGGTGCCTGTGCCCAGCTGGGCTTGGGCTCTTTCTCCAGGCAGAACAAGGGGACACAGCCTCAGGCTGTGCCAAGGGAAATACAGGCTGGATATCAGGGAAAAGTTTTTAATGGAAAGGGTGATAAAGGACTGGAATGGTCTGTGGGGAGGTGGTGGAGTCACCATCCCTGGATGTGTTTAAGGAAAGCCTGGATGTGGCACTGGGTGCCATGGGTTGGTTAAGGTTTGGGTTGGGTTGGACTTGATGATCCTGGAGATCTCCTCCAACCTGGTGACTCTGTGATTGATTCTGTGGTCCTGTGATTGATTCTGTAATTCTGAGATTCTGTGATTGATTCTGTGATTCTGTGATCCACTGCTTGGGGAAATGGGTTACAGGATCCTGGGGTGGTTGGGGTTGGAAGAGACCTTAAATCCCATCCAGGTCACCCCCTGCCATGCCAGGGCCACCTCCCACTGTCCCAGGCTGCTCCAAGCTCTGTCCAGCCTGGCCTTGGGCACTGCCAGGGATGGGAGCTCCAGGTTGGCCCAGGGATCGGGACCATCCCTGTCTGGTGGGGCTGAAAATTCAGGGTTCTGGCCTGAAGTGGGAGCCTGATTCTGCTGCTACTTCTGAAATTCAGGTTTGAACACGTTAAACTCTGGAGTCTGTGCTGCCCACAGCTGAGGTTTGGCTGGGGGTGCAGGGTTTGATCCAGGCCTGGCTTTTGTGTCCCTCTTTGACACCACTTTTTTTTTCCTGTTTCCCAACCCCACCAACACCTGAAAGGAGAACTCTGGGAGCCTCCTTGCTGCTTCCAGGGAGCCTCTGGAACCCCCCTTTCCCCCTCATTTTCCTTTCCCTTCAAACCTCACTTCGTGTTTCGCTGTTGCTCAGCTCCACTCCAGATGTTCCAATCCTGGATCCCACACCTTTCTCTCCCTTTGGCCACTGGATATTGGGCTGAACCTGAGCCAAAGGAAAGCTACCCCCCACCTGTGCACGGAATTAGCAGCGGGCATGCCAGACCTCCACGGACTCCTAAATGTGGCCATCTGCACCTGGCAACAGCATTTTTTAACAGCAAATAAGGAAAACACCCCCTGTGCCTAAATGGGTTGAAGTTTGGTGGTTTTGTTTTTTTTTTCATCTGGAAAAACAAAAAAATAAGAGGAAACTTGTAAATGATTTGCTTGGAAAAATCCGTTTCCCGCAGAGATTGGGCACGGCCACGGGGAGCTCGTGGCTGTGACTCAGGGGAGGAGGATGAGTCCCAGCTGCTGGGTTGGGAATGGCTCTGTGGGATTCCCAGCTGCTTTGGGGATGGTTCAGGATAGGATTCTACCAGCCTTTCCCTCCCAGGTGAGAAGCTGGGCCTGTCTTAGGGCACGGAGCCACTCCTGCCTCTGCTCCTGGCTGTGCCACTGCAGTGGGGAGAGCATCCTTGGGGCTGCCACCCCTCCTCTGCCATCCTGGGGGCTGTCACCCCTCCTCTGCCATCCTCACATCCTGGGGGCTGCCACCCTGTCACCCTGTTCTTCTAAAGTTCTTCTAAACCTTCTGAGGTTTACATTTCTGTAATGGAGTTTTTCACACGCTTTTCATGTAAATAATGATTGTTTTGCATTCCTTTCTGGAAGAGGAGAGAATTGATGGACTGTTGGTTTGACCAGTGTGGTTGAGAAGCAGAATTTCATCCTCCAATCCATGGTCACTTTAGAAGTCTATAAATGTCGAGGTCTGTAGATAAACTCCCTCCTTTTTTGCCTTGGACATCTCAGTGTGTGTCAGCATTTTGTGTCCTATTGTGACATCACCCCTCCTCTGCCATCCTGGGGGATGCCACCCCTCCTTTGCCATCCCCACTTCAGGGGGTGCTGCTGCACCTTCCAGGCCCCCCAGTCCCCCACTGGTGCTGTCCCAGTGCCTTTGGCACAGCCCCACCACGGAAAAATGTCCCAGGAGTGTGGGTTTAGGCTAAAAAAGTGTGATTAAACCATGCAGAGACCCTACTGTTAGCGTGCTGTGGATGTATTTTTAACAAGAAATGAGAGAATTGGGAAGTCCTGGAGTGGTTTGGGTGGGAGGGGACATTAAAGCTCACCCAGTGTCACCCCCTGCCATGGGCAGGGACACGTCCCACTGCCCCAGGCTGCTCCAAGCCCTGCCCAGCCTTGGATCTCACCTGCTGTGGCCAGGAGAGGTTTCCTGGTGTTCCCCTCCTCCCTCAGCACTGAGCTGGTTCCTCATCCCTGTGGGAAACGGATTTGTTGGGAAATTTGAATGGGAAATTCGGCTTCTGATTGTGATGGCGTGAATTGTAACATCTGCACCTTCTGCCCCTTCACATGAGACTGAAAATGGAATAAAAGTCTTTAAAACGCCTCTCAGGAGCCCCGTCTGTGGGTCAGAGAAATAATAATAATCCTACAATTAATAATCCTACAATTAATAATCCTACAATTAATAATCCTACAATTAATAATCCTACAATTCCCCCACCCCAAGTGACATTATTGATTCAGACCTTCAAGTGATCCAGGGCTGTTGGAACAGCAGCAGGAGGAATTCCTGCACTCCCATCCCTATCCATGGGCTGCTCCAGCCCTGTTGGGATGTGTCCAAGCTCATTAGGGAGGTGTCTGTTTGCCGTGTAATTAACTCTAAATGAGCTCAGCAATGAACACAAGTGTCCTTGTGGTTCCAGGAGTCACTGAGCTGCTGAGGTAGGGCTCAGGATTTCTGAGCCTGAGGGAATTCTCAGCTTGCTAACTCGCAAGCTCTTTTCCTGAGGGAAAACTTCCAACAGTTTCTTTTCTCAAAACATCTTTTCCTGTTTTTCAAAATATTTCTGTGTGGGCAGCAGATCTTCTCAGGTTCTTCACAAAGCAATCTTCCTCACCTGGTGTTTGCTATTACTTGACCAATGGAAAGAGGTGTCAGTCCTACTGACCAATGAATATTTATATAGTGAAATGTGCTATAAAAGGAACCAGAGGAATTGTTGTCTTGGTTTGGACAGACAGGTGTCTGCCAGGGAGAGCTGGAGCTCCCCTTGGAACGCAGAATGTCACCCCCTTCCCCTCCTAATTATTGCAATTTTGCAATTAGGGGCTTTCAGGCAAAGATATGGGAATAGGAGTAACAGTTCTTTAATAGGAATATAAAAAAAAGAATACAAATGTGGTAGTACAAAAAAACAAGCAAATAAGCAAACAAAAGTCCTGGAAAACTCTGACAGGGTCAGGGATACGAGCTGACACCGTTGGTCAGGGTGTTGGGAGCAGCCCAAATAAATCCTGCAGTGACAGACGTGGTTCTGTGGAGCAGGGATGGTCCTGTAGAAAGTCCAGTGACAGCAAGACGGGTCCAATCTTTCTCTGGTAAAAAACTGGATCCCAGCTGTTCCTGAGTCTCAGTTTTTATCTATGTAGGAAGGGTTGGCTCCTCCCCCTGGGTGGAGCATCTCCCAATGAGATGATGTCATTTGTGATGTCATTGGTGCCCCTTCATGGCCCATTATCAGCAGATATCCCCGATGATGTCATGTGTGATGTCATTGGTGACCCTTCATGGCCCATTATCAGCAGATATCCCCGATGATGTCATGTGTGATGTCATTGGTGCCCCTTCATGGCCCATTATCAGCAGATATCCCCGATGATGTCATGTGTGATGTCATTGGTGACCCTTCATGGCCCATTATCAGCAGATATCCCCGATGATGTCATGTGTGATGTCATTGGTGAGCCTTCATAAAGAAATATCTGCTTTTACAACAGACGAAATAGAATACAAATATTTTGGTTACCTAACCCAAGACAATTGTAAAAAAAAGCCTTCTGATGTTCTCGTGAAAACTGGAGCCGTTGCCTCCTTTGTGTGTCCTACTGGGACAGTGAGAGTGGGTGAGGAGCTGTCAGGACACCCCTGGCTGCTCAGTGGGGTGAGCAGAGGGGCAGGAATCACTGCAGGGGTCTGAGAGGGGCTGCAGAGGCTGCTGGTGTTGAGCCCTGGGCCAGGTGTTGGGGAAGATGAAACAGGAAAGCCTTATAAATACGACTGCTTAGATTTAGAGAATATGAAACCTGTAAGTGAAATAGAATTAAAGCAAGTTTGATGTCTCAGATGCTGAGCTTTAATTACTGAACAACTGGAAAACAATAATATGGCCAGCTGAAGGTTAAACAATTAAATTAATTAATTAAACAATGCCCTTCTCCTTACCAAGAGCCCAAGGGTCAGAGCAGACCCTGCTGGCTTGGCAGGAGGGGTCCCAAGAGTCGTTTTTAGGGTTTAAAATATAACACAGAATGGAAATGTAATGATTCTTACAGGCTGTGTGTAAATGCTGCAGGATTTCTGTCTTGTGCTGGATTGGTTGGTGTAAATCAGAATATTCAGGGTAGAAGATTTAATGGATTGGAATGGGAACTTCACTCTCTTCTTCTTTTTTGCTCTCTCTCTCTCTGGCCTGCCCCGAGCTGCAGCTGGCAGAGGTGGCTCCAGGAAACCCTCAGGGACTGGATCTGCCTCATCCCTGGGTTTCTGTGGGCTGTGACATCCCTCGAGGCATTAGAACCACTCCAGAATTCCCAATCCAGCTGTGGCCTGCAGCTGGGCAGGCTCCATCCATCACCTTGGGCTGCACCCATCACCCACTGCAAACTCTGATCCCATTTCGGCATTCCCTGGAAATCCAGAGGGGATTTCTCCACTGGAAACGCCCTTGCTGCTCCACACATGCAGCCAGGATAAAGAAATCCCTCTGATCCCACAGACCTGCGTGCCCAGGCGCTGGGTTACAGCAAATTAAACACACAAAAAAGTCACTTTTGTGCCTCCTCCCATCCCTGTAATTTTTTCACTCCCAGGATGATGCAAAATCCGTGTCACTCCTGTGTCCCCACCCAGGGATTAGGGAATAACTGCTCCCAGTTTGTGGAAGGTGGGACGTGAGGAGGGGACAGGGCTCAGGGCAGGGCTGGGACAGTGACAGAGTCCCAGGGACGGGGTTTGCCCTGAGCTCTGCCTGCCCCAATAAAAATTGCACATTTCACGTATGTTATTTTTTAAATTGAAACTTTACAAAAAACCCCAAACCAGTGGGTTTTGGCTGCTTTATCCCCTCGCTGGGATGATTTAAATCAAAAGCAGGAATGGGGGGGGAGGCTCCTTTTGTGACTCCAGCTGGCTGGGATCCAGCCCTGGCTGCCAGAGCCCCAGGGTGCCCGGGGGTCCTGCAGGTCACTGTCCCCAAATTCCCTCAGGACAACAACAACACGCTGCTGGTGCACCCACATCCTTTTTGAGCTGGTGGAGGATCCCCCAGCCAAACCCCTCCCTCCTGGGATGCTGCTGCCTTCCCCAGCCAGGAGAATGGGTTTGTCCTGTCAGGCTCAGCCCCCAAATCCCACTGGGGACAGAGCTGAGGTGACCAAAGGCCCTGGTGGTGACAGGGACAACAGCTCGCTGGAGTTGGGGGCTGGTTTTTTTTTGGACAAATCCCTCTCCCCCTCCCAGCCACGGGGCTGTCTGCAGCTCCCCGGAATCGCTGTAGCCACGGGCAATTTTCTGCCTTCGAGTTTTGCAAAACCATATTAAGAAAAATCTCGCCCCGGCGCTGCTGGCTCTCCTCCAGGCTGGAAATTGCATTCCCCCTGCTTGAAATTCCTCCCGGAGTTTCAGATGGAGAATGTACAACTTCACTTTCCATCTTGAGCTGCTGTCACACATTTTAATAACAGGGGCTGGGCTCCACCCCAGCGGTGGCCGCGTGCCAGGATTCTGGAGCGAACCCGTTGGAGCGGTTGTGGGGAGCCCTGGGATGGCTCTGGTGCTGCTGGAGCTGTGGCTCAGCCCTCTTGCAGCGAGGCTGGGGGTTTGTGGCTTGGTTTTCTTGGTTTTCAATCCTTGGTGATGAGTTTTGGTGCCCTGGGTGATGGGGAAGTGTGGAGGGGATCAGCTCCGTGATCCGAATTGGGAGATGGGATCCATTCCTCCTCCCTGCTCGTACCCTGATTCTGTCATCGGCTCTGGGGAGCTCTGGCAGAGCCCTGATGGTCCCACTTGGGTTCCTCCCTCCACATCCTGCCTTTCCCCACTGCAGGATGGGGAGAAATGCCCCTGTGCTGTGACACTGATGATGGGGTTTTACCCCAAAAGATGAGGTTTTACCCCAAAACCCAGTGGATAAACCCCAAACCCTGGGGAAACGTCTCTGCTGAGACCCTGGCGTGGTGGCACTGCCAAAACTCTTCCAGACACAGGGCTGGGGTGACCTTGGGCACATCCCAAGCCGTCGGTGACATGTGAGCTCAGAATTCTGGGTTTGCTCACTTGCAAGCTGCTTTCCCATAGGAAAACTTTCAACAGCTTCCTTTCCCAAAATATCCTTCTCTGTTTTCCCAAACATTTCTATGTGGGCCAGGCTCTTTCTCAAAACTCTTCTTCACCTGGTGTTCACCAAAGGGGAAGAAACGTCAGTCCTGAATGACCAAACGTGCTATAAGGGGACGGGGGGGAATTTGTAAAATTTGTAAAATTTGTAAAATTCAGCTCAGCCTTCTGATGATCAAGAACTGATCTCTGTCTTTCATTGCGACAGTGACATCCCTGTCTGCATGACCCCATGGAGAGCTCCTGGTGGGGACAGCAGAGTGTCCCTGTCCCGGTGTGGCTTTAGGGACACTCCCAGCGCGGCTGGGCCATCCCTCAGGGGATGGGGTTCCCTCCCTGCCTCGCCTCTCCCCGAGCCGCCTTTTATGGGCTGCTCTTTGAACCCGAGCAGTTGCGCTGTATTTGTCCAACACTGGCGGCAATCAGGGGAACAGCCTCGCTAATTGGATTGGGATGCCCGCCGTAATTGGCTGTTTGCGAGCAGCCGCTTCCCATCAAGCTGTGCTCGCCTTTCAGAGCTTTGCTCGCCTTTATCAGCCCGGCCAACCGCGCCTGGAGGTGCTCAATGATCCCCCGTGTTCCCAAAAGCATTTTTCATCCCCGCCGATCCCCCGAGCCTCTTTTCTTTCTTGCTTTGGAATAACAAACTCGGGGAAATCCCAGAAATCTCAGAAATCCCAGAGCGGCTCCTGCCAGCGGTGGTGGTGGGCAGAGGGGGTGCAGGGGGGTCACAGCCTGAGGGGACACTGGGGTGGCAGGGGACACTGGGGTGGCAGGGGTCCCACCCCGCTGCTTTTGGGGTTTAGGAGAGGCTGGAGCATGGAGCTCATGTGGTGCTGTGCTGATGTAGATGGGTTTGGGCCCTCGTGTGGCACTCGTCACTTGTCCTGGATCGGGATTTATGGGAAGAGCTGATCCCACCACGCTCCTCCATGGAGAATCTCCCTCCCCACGGCCACAGTTCCCCCTCAGGAGCCACCAGCCCAGCCCTGGGGCTTCCCAAGTTCTGCTCACTCCTGCCAGGACCCAGGGAAGGGAAAACTTCTCCCCTTGTGCTCCAGTGGGGACAAGCGAGGGTGGTGAGGCCTGCACAGCCACCCCTGGGTGGCCACGGAGCTGTGAGGGTGGCACTGCCAGCTGAGGACACCAACCACGGGCAGAGCATTGCAGAACTCATTTATTTCCACCAAAACCCCCTGATTTTGGTAAAAACTTGAATGTGAGCTGCTCATCCTCAGCTGCCTGCGCTGCGTGTCCTGTGAGGTGTGGGCCAAACCCTGCAGGCCCCCCCAGACACGGGGCTGGGGTGACCTTGGGCACATCCCAAGCCCTCGGCGCCTGGCCCCGGCCGCAAACTCGTGTTTGAAGGGATTTTTCCCAAATTTTGAAGGTGAGAAAGGAAAGCTGTGACCGCGCCGCGGGGAGCTGGCCGTGCCAGGAGCCCCGGTGGCACCAGCCCCGCCAGCCGCCCACGCCGAGGATGAGGAGGGAGGGCCGAGGATGAGGAGGGAGGGCGAGTCCCCTCCCGCCTCCCCGGAGTCTCCCTGGCTCCGTTTGGACTGAAATTTGTCGGCACGGCTCCGCTCTGGCCAAAACGTTTCCATTCTGCCAAATCGGCGTTTTCCAACAGCAACATTCGCCCTCCCAAGCCAAATACGGAGCTGGAGGCGCTCCCGCCCGGCGTGGAGCAGCTCCCGTTCCCAATGGCTCAGGAAACCCGAGCGGGGCTGGCGGGGCCGCGGTTCGGATGCGTTTGTGGGGCTCGAAGTGCTCCGGGGACAGCGGCGCTCCCTCGGTGTCACCGCCCCTGCCCGGGTGGCACCGCTCCTCCTGCCCAGGTGTCCCCGCTCCTGCCCGGGTGTCACCGCTCCTGCCCGGGTGTCCCCGCTCCTGCCCGGGTGTCACCGCTCCCTCGGTGTCACCACTCCCTCGGTGCCACCGCCCCTGCCCGGGTGTCCCCACTCCTGCACGGGTGTCACCGCTCCCTGGGTGTCCCCGCTCCCTCGGTGTCACCGCTCCTGCCTCGGTGTCCCCGCTCCCTCGGTGTCCCCGCTCCTGCCTCGGTGTCACCGCTCCCTTGGTGTCCCCACTCCTGCCCGAGTGTCACCGCCCCTGCCCGAGTGTCCCCGCTCCCTCGGTGTCCCCGCTCCCTCGGTGTCCCCGCTCCTGCCCCGGTGTCCCCGCGGAGCTGGGAGGGAGCTCGGGTCGTTCCCTCGCTCTGGGAAGGGACGGGCGGGCCCCGAGCAGCCCCGAGCGCCAGCCACGAGAGGGCACAAAGCGCTGGCCCTGCGGCCAGGCAGCCTCGTCACCGTGTCACCTCCAGTCACCGTGTCACCTCCAGTCACCGTGTCACTGTGTCACCTTGCAGCCCTGCCACCCAGCAACCCTGACACCGTGTCACCCCATCTCCCTGCGGCCCTGCCACCCTGCAGCCCTGTCAGTGTCACCCTGCAGCCCTCACACACCTCACGCTGTCACCCTGCAGTCCTGTCACTGTCACGGTGTCACCCTGCAGCTCTGCCACCATATCACACGGTACCCTGCAGCTGTATCACACTGTCACCCACAGCCCTGTCACCCTGCCACCCTATCAGTGTCCCCCTGCAGATTTGTCACCTTGCCATCCTGTCCCTGTGTCACCCCACAGCTTTGTCACCCCACAGCTTTGTCTCCTGCAGCCCTGTCCCCATGTCACCCCACAGCTTTGTCACCCACAGCCCTGTCCCTCTGTCACCCTGCAGCTTTGTCACCCTACAATGCTGTCCTCGTGTCACCCCACAGCTTTGTCACCCACAGCCCTGTCCCTCTGTCACCCTGCAGCCTTGTCACCCTACAATGCTGTCCCTGTGTCACCCTGCAGCTTTGTCACCCCACAGCGCTGTCCCCGTGTCACCCCACGAATTTGTCACCCTACAACGCTGTCCCTGTGTCACCTTGCAGGTTTGTCACCCACAGTGATGTCCTCATGTCACCCCACAGCTTTGTCACCCTACAACGCTGTCCTCGTGTCACCCCACAGGTTTGTCACCCCACAGCCCTGTCCCCGTGTCACCCCACAGGTTTGTCACCTCACAGGTTTGTCACCCTACAATGCTGTCCGCATGTCCCCCTGCAGCTTTGTCACCTGCAGCCATGTCCCTGTGTCACCCCACAAATTTGTCACCCCACAAATTTGTCACTCACAGCCCTGTCCCCATGTCACCCCCCAGGTTTGTCACCCTACAACGCTGTCCCTGTGTCACCTTGCAGGTTTGTCACCCACAGTGATGTCCTCATGTCACCCCACAGCTTTGTCACCCTACAATGCTGTCCTCGTGTCACCCCACAGGTTTGTCACCCCACAGCCCTGTCCCCATGTTCCTTTGCAGATTTGTCACCCCAGAGCCCTGTCCCCATGTCACCCCGCAGCTTTGTCACCCTACAATGCTGTCCCTGTGTCACCCTGCAGCTTTGTCACCCACAGCCATGTCCCCATGTCACCCCACAGGTTTGTCACCCTACAACACTGTCCTCGTGTCACCCCACAGGTTTGTCACCCCACAGCCCTGTCCCCGTGTCACCCCACAGCCCTGTCCCTGTGTCACCCTTCCCAAAACCCCCATTGGAGCCCCAGGAATGGTGAGAAGAGGAGGGAATACAGGAAAGAAGAAAAATGGATGGAAAAATGTGGGAAAGCCTGGAGAAATGCGAGAAATCATGGGAAAACGTGTGAGAACACAGGGAAATGTGGGAAGCGCGTGAGGACGTGGTGAAGTGTGGTAAAAACATGGAAAAACCTGGGGAAATGTGTGGAGATGTGGGAAAATGGGGGGAAACGTGGGGAAAAGTGGAAATACGGAGTAACACTGGGAAATGCGGGATAATGTGGAAAAACAAGTGGAAGTGTGGGAGAAAAAAAGGAAAATGTAGTGAAAATGTGAGAATGTAGGGAAATGTGGGGTAATGTGGAAAAACAAGTGGAAATGTGCGGGGAAAAAAGGAAAATACAGGGAAAAATGTGGGAGGACGTGGGGAGATGTGGGGTAATGTGGAAAAACAAAGAGAAATGTGGAGGAAAAAAGGAAAATATAGGGAAAACATTAGAGAACATGGGGAAATGTGAGGTAACATGGAAAAACAAGTGGAAATCCAGGGTGAGAAAAGGAAAATAGGGGGGAAAAAAGGAAAATAGAGGGGAAATGTGAGGTAACATGGGAAACCAAGTGGAAATGTGGGGTGAAAAAAGGAAAATAGGGGGAAAAAGAAAAATAGAGGGGAAATGTGAGGTAACAGGAAAAAAAGCAGAAATGTGGGGGAAAAAGGGAAAATACAAGGAAAACATGAGAGAACATGGGGAAATGTGGGGTAACATGGAAAAACAAGAGGAAATGTGTGTGGGGGAAAGGAAAATACAGAGAAAACATGAGAGAACATGGGAAGATGTGGGGTAATGCGGAAAAACAAAGAGAAATGTGGAGGAAAATAGGAAAATACAGGGAAAACATTAGAACATAGGGAATTGTGAGGTAACATGGGAAAACAAGTGGAAATAGAGGGAAAAAAGAAAAATACAGGGAAAACATGAGAGAGCATGGGGAAATGTGAGGTAATATAGAAAAGAAAGCGGAAATGTGGGGGGAAAAAAGGGGAAATACAGGGAAAACATGAGAGAATGTAAGGAAATGTGGGGTAACATGGAAAAACAAGTGGAAATAGAGGGAAAAAAGAAAAATACAGGGAAAACATGAGAGAGCATGGGGAAATGTGAGGTAATATAGAAAAGAAAGTGGAAATGTGGGGGGAAAAAGGGGAAATACAGGGAAAACATGAGAGAACGTAGGGAAATGTGAGGTAACATAGGAAAAAAAGCGGAAATGTGGGGTGAGAAAAGGAAAATAGGGAGGAAAAAAGGAAAACAGGGGAAATGTGAGGTAACTGAAAAAAAGTGGAAATGTTTGGGGGAAAAGGGGAAAATACAGGGAAAACATGAGAGAACATGGGGAAATGTGGGGTAATATAGAAAAAAAAAGCGGAAATGTGGGGGAAAAAAGGGGAAATACAGGGAAAGCATGAGAGAACGTAGGGAAATGTGGGGTAACCCATCCCAGCGCTGCCCTGGGCAGGAGCTGCCCCGCTCGGGTGACAGCCCCGCGTGGGGGGGGTGACATCGCGGCGGTGCCACCCGCGTGTGCCGCGCCCCCTCCCCGCTCCCAATCCCCTCCCTCCGCATCCCTCCCCTCCCTCCCCTTCCCCTCCCCGGGGCGTCACCGCCCCACGCGCGTGTCCCGGCCCTCCCCCGCCCCGCGGAGCTCGGGGGGCCCCGGGGCCGGGCCGGCAGCGCGGAGGGGGGCGCGGGGGGCGCGGCGGCGGGCGCGGGGATGCGCGGCCCCCGATGGGATGTAGCGGGCGGCTGCTGGGACCCGCCGGGGGCCGCCGCGCCTCGCTGCTCCTCACCATGATCCTCTTCTTCACCTACTTCTTCTCCTGCCTGCCCGGGCCCTGCGAGCCGCTGCCGCCCGCGCTGCTGCTGCCGCCGCCCGCCGCGCTGCCCGCGGCGCCGGGGGAAGCGCCGGGGGGCTCGGGGAGCTCCTCGGGGGGCTCCTCGGGGGGCGGCAGCCGCCGCTTCCCCCAGGCCATCATCGTGGGCGTGAAGAAGGGCGGGACGCGGGCGCTGCTGGAGTTCCTGCGGGCGCACCCCGGGGTGCGGGCGGTGGGCGCCGAACCCCATTTCTTTGACAGGTGCTACGAGAAGGGGCTGCGCTGGTACAGGTAAGGGGGGAGCGTCGATAATTAGCGCGGAGCTATTAATTAATTGCCGCCCGGGCAGGGATGAGGCGGTTCTGCAACAGGCGGGTGCGGAGGGTCCCGGGAGAGAACGGGGGGCCGAGGGAAGGGGAGCGGGGGGCGGCAGCTCCGACCCTCGCTGGGCTGGGGAAGGGGCTGGTGGCTTCTGAGGGGCTGATGATGAAGTCAGGAGCGCTGCGGGTGTGAAAAGCCATCCCCTTGTCGCCGTGTCCCCTTGTCGCCGTGTCGCCGCTGTCCCCGCGCCCCCCATCCCGCATCCCACCCGGGCAGGGACGAATCCGGCAGCAAAACTGAGCTCGTTGAACTCGCCAGGCTTTGCGATTTTAACCTTGAGCGCTTTATCCCCCAGCCGTGCCCCCGTTTTTCCCCGCCGGCTTCCCTTAGGAATTGCTTTATTCGTGTGGTTTAGGGGAAAAAAACCCCAAAAAACAAACAGAAAGGAGCGAGGACCTCGGGTTTGATCAGCGAGAGAGCTCGGGGTGAATCCGGGGGATCCTCGCTGGGTTTGTGGCGAAGGGCAGAGCCGGAGAGATCCGAGGGAGGTTATTTTTTGGAAGGTTTCGATGGGATTGAACTCTCCAGGCGATAAAACCTTCGGAAGAGCAGCTACTGTGCATGTGGAGCGTATTAAACTCCGCGGCTGGGCCAAGCGGAGCCGGCAGCGATTTGAATCCCCTGAAGCCGGGGGTGGAATCCGCCCCGTTATTCCGCAGGCAATCCAAACGTGTCCGTGGAGGAGAGCGCCGTGGTGTTCTCCGGGAAACATCTGAAAATAATCAAAGGAGCAGCTCTCCCTGTCCTTCCTGCCTCGCCGTGCCCTTCTCCCCGAGCCCCGCGGGGATTCCGCGTTTCTTCCGCGCTCTCGATGTTTTTTTTGGGGGGGGGAGGTTGCAGCTTCCCCAAAATCCTCGCCGAACCAACAACCTGTGAGAAAATGAGCGCGTTTAATGGAATAAAAAAAGGTGATTTTAGTGGTAATTTTACCCGCGGAGTTGCAGCTCTCTGAGCCCACATCTGGGCTGTAAAGTTCCGACTTCGCGCACCTTCAAACCCCACTAAGTAGCGGCGCTTATTTTTTATGGCCGCATTAATATCGCCGTGATTTACGAGCTCATTCCTCCGCTCCGCTCGGGCCCGCGCTGCTCCCGGAGCAATAATGACCATCACTAATCTTTTTTTTTTTTTCTTTTGCGGGGGTGAGAATGGCAGAACGGGAATTTAATGACTGCGAGCACGTAATAATTAAAGCGGGGAAGATCGAAGGTTTTCATATCGCTCGGCGAGGCGCTGCTGGCAGGACGGGCAGCAGAGAGGAGCAGAAATAAATCTCATTTTGGATGGCTCTGCTGAGAGTTTTTAGTGCTGGGAGTGCTCGCAGGGACACCAGCTTCGAGTGTGGTTGTGGTAAATTGGGAAAAATGGAGCGGGGAAGGTTTTCCCCAGGCCGCTGGGCTGGGGGGAATCTGCATCCTTTGGGGCCAGGCAAAAAAACCCCAAAAAACAGGAGATGTTTTGCTTTAACTCTGCGTAAAGTGTGGTTTTAATCACACACACACACGCATTTCCCTTCGCTTCCTCTCCTCGCCGCTGCCTCTTGTTTTGTCTTCTCTCAAGACCTCGCAGCACCGAGGGATTTCCATCCCCGAGAAAGCCAGATGGAGCTAAATGTTTAAAGCTGGGATGTGCTGGAGTGCGGGGAAAGAAGAGTTGGACAGAAAATCAGGTTTTTCCTACACCTCAGAAGCGGTGTAAACATTTTTAAAATACTTGAACTCGCTAAGAAACCGAAATTACACCAGCCCCTTCTCACGCCAAGATATTTGGCCCGAAGGCACCTGTAGGTTGTTGCTTGTCTTGAGTAAATGTGGAAAAAAAATTCCCTTGGAAATACAACTCCAGAATTATTTTGTTCTTTCTTGGTAGCTCCGTCCCGTAGTGATTTCCCTGCTCTGGCAGGAACATCAACTGTAGGTGATGAGTAGTTTGCTATAAGTGACTGACTGAAATAATTTATTCTTACTGGGTTGTTTTATTTAATTTAAATTTGAAATGGGCCAAAACCACCTTCTTTTTTTACTTTATTTCTTTTTTTTTAAGTAGTAGCGAGAAGGGAATGTTCTACAAAAGCATCTCCTACAGAATTCCTTGAGTTACTCCAGCTTTAGCTAATTCTAAGAAGATTAAACACTTTTTCGAGGCTGCAGCATAAATGATTTAATGGCTAATCCAAGCATGGTGGGATGTTTTCTCCTCAAGCAGAACACGGTTTTTAATTTTTTTGGCACTCGGCGCTGCTTGAAGGAAACATAAATAAAAAGAAGAGGCGATGCTGGCGTGGCTGCTGCCAGTTTGGGGGGTGTGGGGGGCTCCCTTCTGGGAGCCTGGGACTGTCCCTGTCTGTTTTGGGGGAATGCAGGTGAGGAGAAATGGTAAAAACTGAACTGGATCTGAGTTTGGGGTGATATTCAGAAATCCATGGCAAAACTTGTGATGGTGTGAGGACAGTGGAGATTGAGGAAAACATTTGAGGGGTGCAGGGGTTGAAGGGCTGGAACCCCCCTGGGTGTCAGGGGAGCAGCTTTGGGGTCCCAAGTGACATTTGGGACCTTGTGTGACAGGGTTGGGGCTCTCTGGTGTCCCCACTGGGGACATTTTGGGGGCGCAGCAGAATCTCTGCCTGGGGTTGTTCCCTTTTTTTGGATCCCACGCTGAGGTTCCGGCTGCTCCGGGTGGAGTTTGGCACAGCCTGGGGGATTTTGGGGTGCAGCAGCTTTGGGGAGCATGGCAGTGCTGGAAAAGGGGCCTGGGCTGCAGGAAAGGGAATTCAGCTTTGAGGGAATTGGTGTGGGAAGCTCCCAGCCTGGCACAGCCCATCCAAAGGAGTCTCCCCATCCCCATCTCCCAAAACTTCAGTGTGGATCGAGGCTTTTCCTCTGCCTCGTGTTTCCTTGCCTGGGCTGGGATCCCTGATCCCTCTTTTCCGTCCTGTATTCCTGCTTTTTCCAAGAGCCAGAGGAAGCCTTGGGCAGGAACAGTGCTGGGCCAGGGCTCCCTCCACCCTCAGGACTGAGCCCGGGGAGCTGCACTCACCGGATTTGTGGGAATTGTAAAGAATTCCCTATTTTCACACCAGAAAATAGGGAATTTTGGACCAGAAGTATTAAAAAGTACTATGGGATGTCTAGTGACTGGCCAGGCTGTGTGCTGGAGGGACACGAGGAGCTGAAATCCCCACCCAGCATCCTCTGGCCCTGCAGAGCTCCGAGACTCCAAATTTAACTTTTCTTCATCGTTCTCCCACCCCATCCAACGTGAAAATTGGCATGAGGGGGCAGGAAATCTCCGTGGGGCTCCTCATCCCTCTGTGATTCTGCTGGGATGTCGACACTCCAAATTTAACTTTTCTTCATCGTTCTCCCATCCCATCCAACGTGAAATTTGGCATCAGTGGGGAGGAACTCATCCCTCCTTGACTCTGCTGGGATGTTGACACTCCAAATTTTAACTTTTCTTCATTGTTCTCCCACCCCATCCAAGGTGAAAGTTGTTATGAGGTGGGGAAGAAATTTCTTTGGGGTTCCTCATCCCTTTGTGACTCTGCTGGGATGTTGACACTCCAAATTTTAACTTTTCTTCATTGTTCTCCCACCCCATCCAAGGTGAAAGTTGTTATGAGGTGGGGAAGAAATTTCTTTGGGGTTCCTCATCCCTTTGTGACTCTGCTGGGATGTTGACACTCCAAATTTAACTTTTCTTCATCGTTCTCCCGTCCCATCCGTGAAATTTGGCATCAGTGGGGAGGAACTCATCCCTCCTTGACTCTGCTGGGATGTTGACACTCCAAATTTAACTTTTCTTCATCGTTCTCCTGTCCCAAACCAACATGAAAGTTGTTATGAGGTGGGAGAGGAAATTTCCTTGGGGTTCCTCATCCCTCCATGACTCTGCTGGGGTGTCAACACTCCAAATTTAACTTTTCTTCATCGTTCTCCCATCCCATCCAACGTGTAAGTCGGTATGAGAGGGGAGGAACTCATCCCTCCTTGACTCTGCTGGGATGTCGGCACTTCAAATTTAACTTTTCTTCATCATTCTCCCGTCCCATCCGTGAAATTTGGCATCAGTGGGGAGGAATTCATCCCTCCGTGGTTCTGCTGGGGTGTCCCAGCTCCGGGAGCACCTCCGGGAAGGCGCAGGGGGAGCAGAGAGCCCGGCGTGTGTGGGGGTTTGCCCCCTCCCCTTCCCCAGCCCCATTCACGGCAGCTAATCAGGCTCTTGAAAGGCATCCAGGATTTCTTGAGCCAGACTTTGTTATCTCGGCACCTCGCAACCCCGACGCCTTTGAGCGACAGGGGAAGGACGCGGCTGCGGCGCTGCTCTTTTGACTTTTGCCGGGGGTGTTATTGGCAGCTGAAAAGTGGAGCTGAGGAGGTGCCTCGAGGGGTTTTTTTGTGATTGTACAGACAGATCCAGCCGCTCCATAGCGCGGGCTGCCGAATGAAATCGGCTCCTCCGGTGTCACCGGGGCTGCGTTTTGGCACCGCGCTTGTGTCCCCTGCCAGGGCCAGCTTGTGTCCCCTGCCATGGCCAGTTTGTGTCCCCTGCCAGGGCCAGTTTGTGTCCCCTACCAGGGCCAGCCTGTGTCCCTTACCAGGGCCAGCTTGTGTCCCCTGCCAGGGTCAGTTTGTGTCCCCTGACAGGTCAATTTGTGTCCCCTGCCAGGTCAGTTTGTGTCCCTTACCAGGGCCAGTTTGTGCCCCCAGCCAGTTGTGTCCCCAGCCAGTTGTGTCCCCAGCCATGGCCAGTTTGTGTCCCCTGCCAGGACTAGCCTGTGTCCCTTACCAGGGCCAGCTTGTGTCCCCTGCCAGGGTCAGTTTGTGTCCCTGACAGGTCAATTTGTGTCCCCTGCCAGGTCAGTTTGTGTCCCTTACCAGGGCCAGTTTGTGCCCCCAGCCAGTTGTGTCCCCAGCCAGTTGTGTCCCCAGCCATGGCCAGTTTGTGTCCCCTGCCAGGGCCAGCCTGTGTCCCTTACCAGGGCCAGCTTGTGTCCCCTGCCAGGGTCAGTTTGTGTCCCCGGCCAGGGCCAGTTTGTGTCCCCTGCCAGGGTCAGTTTGTGTCCCCTGCCATGGTCAGTTTGTGTCCCCTACCTGGGCCAGTTTGTGTCCCCTGACAGGTCAATTTGTGTCCCCTGCCAGGTCAGTTTGTGTCCCTTACCAGGGCCAGTTTGTGTCCCCAACCAGTTGTGTCCCCAGCCAGTTGTGTCCCCAGCCAGCCTGTGTCCCCTGCCAAAGCCAGCTTGTGTCCCCTGCCAGGGTCAGTTTGTGTCCCCTGCCCGGGCCAGTTTGTGTCCCCAGCCAGTTGTGTCCCCAGCCAGTTGTGTCCCCTGCCATGGCCAGCCTGTGTCCCCTGCCAGGGTCAGTTCGTGTCCCCTGCCAGGATCAGTTTGTGTCCCCTACCAGGGCCAGCTTTGTCCCCTGCCAAGGCCAGTTTGTGTCCCCTGCCAAGGCCAGTTTGTCCCTTACCAGGGCCAGTTTGTGTCACCTACCAGGGTCAGTTTGTGTCCCCTACCATGGTCAGTTTGTGTCCCCTGCCCGGGCCAGTTTGTGTCACCTACCAAGGTCAGTTTGTCCCTAACCAGGGCCAGTTTGTGTCCCCTGCCCGGGCCAGCTTCTCCCAGGCGCCTCGGGGAAGCGCAAAGGTGGGAAGGGACAAAGGAACCCGGCCGGGCTGGGCTGGCGATGCTCGGACCTGCCCCGGGACTTTATCTTTATTCATTGGCACCGCCAATCTCCCCTCCTGTCGGGCTCGATTTCATCGCTCAGAGCTGCCCTTGTTTTCCGGGGCTGTTCGCAGACACTCAGCCCTGCCACTTCTCGCTTTTATTACTTTACAATCTTTTATCTTTATTTTTTTTTCCCGTTTCCATTCACAAGTGAGACTTTTCTGTCTCGGCTTCCCGGATCCTCACCGCCGTGTTTGGGAAATGAAACCTCGAGGTCAAAGAAACCTGAGAAAAAGCAGATTTTAACTAAGAATGAGATACATTCAAGCTTTTACTCAAGGCGTAATGTTTTGGGTTGGCTTTTACGCACTGTTTGAGACCCAGCCCTGCTCTTAAAACCAGTTTTAAGCACTGGGTGCCCCCGTGGTAGCCGGATTTTATGTCTCAGGGACATAAAAATGTCCCTGATGCTGTGCCCTGATGTTTTCTGCTCCCTAATTCACACCCAGCGCTGCCCGGCCTTGGGAAGCGATCCATAAAACGTGCGAACTTTTGGGTTTCTGCAAACTGCTTTCACGTGGGATTAAAAATAGCTTTTACTGCCGCGATGAGGAATTAACATTTGAAACCATTTAAAGGGCTCCCAGTCAGGGATTGCTGCGGGTGGGGAGGGAGAGGAGCCGCTCCCGTCCTGTTTTTGGGGTGGGTGATGGGGTGAGGAGCCCTCCTGCCCCATTCCCACCCTGATATTCCCTGATTTCCACGCTGCCGGGTTTTCTTCCCCATTTCTTCTTGCTGAGCCAAGCAGGTTTGGGAGGCTGAATTTGAGCCCGGCTCAGCCTCCAGGCGAAATGAACTCGGGTTTTTTGGTTTTTTTTCTTGTGTTGTTGCTCCGATAGCGTCAGGCTGGAGCGATTGGAGCTGCGTGTTAATTTTGGCTGGGATTTTGGGGATAAAAGGCGCGATTTGCAGGGTGGAAGGAGCCGGGCTCTTCCCGGCTCAGGAATGCTTTCCTTGTCTTCGGCTGGGTTAAATAAATGGGGGGATTACACCCGGCCTGGGCAGGATAAAGGATTTCTGATCTGCCATCCCAGAGTGCCTAAATACACCCAGAAATCACGGGGCTGGGAAAAAAAAAAAAAAAAAAGAATAAATTTTATATATATATATATACACTTTATATATACTATATACTATATATATAGAGTAAAAAATTATATATACATATATATATATAAAGGAATTAATACCTTTAGAAAAAGCTTCTTCATTTCTCTCCTTTCTCTTGTGCTTTCCATTTTAACCACAGGGGGTAGAAATTGAAATATTGAAATACGGCTTCTTTTTCTTTTTCTTTTTCTTTTTCTTTTTCTTTTTCTTTTTCTTTTTCTTTTTCTTTTTCTTTTTCTTTTTCTTTTTCTTTTTCTTTTTCTTTTTCTTTCCCTTTCCCTTTCCCTTTCCCTTTCCCTTTCCTTTTCCTTTTCCTTTTCCTTTTCCTTTTCCTTTTCCTTTTCCTTTTCCTTTTCCTTTTCCTTTTCCTTTTCCTTTTCCTTTTCCTTTTCCTTTTCCTTTTCCTTTTCCTTTTCCTTTTCCTTTTCCTTTTCCTTTTCCTTTTCCTTTTCCTTTTCCTTTCCCTTTCCCTTTTCCTTTTCCTTTCCTTTTCCCTTTCCCTTTCCCTTTCCCTTTCCCTTTCCCTTTCCCTTTTTTTTTAATTAATCCACGTAACTCCAGAGAAAAGTTTTGAAAATATGTCAAATATTGCCAAAAAAATTTCACCAAGAAGCCGCAAGGCTTCTGTCAGTGGAATTATTGAAAGCTTGGAGAAATAATCACTGCAGCTCAAAGGAAAGTTTGGGAGTTTCTCCTTAAAGGTATTATGTGGATATTTTTTTTCCCCTCCTGGATTATTTTTAGATAGTGACAGAAGGTGGAAAAGGCCGGTGGATTTACAGGGTGCTTTCATGCAAGGAGAGACAATTACTTAAGAGAGTTCAAAGCTTATTTATAAAACAGTAATTACCTTCCCCAGGGATGGAGCCGGGCGGCTCTGGCGGCGGGGAGGGGTTGCAGCACTTAATTGGCAAAGATGCTTAAAAGCTTCCCCCTGACCTTTGCAGAAACTTTCTGCTGCAACAGGCTCGGGCAGAGATTGGAAACCTGCCCAAGGAAAGGCCAGGCTTAATACCGAGACTTAGCTGGAAATGGCTTTTCAAAGGGCTGGGGAAATCCTCCTGCTTAGGGAGCCCCAGGGATGAGGGAAGGATGAGGGAGGCATGGATCCATGGATGGATGGATGGATGGAGGGATGGATGGATGGATGATGGATGGATGGATGAGGGATGGATGGATGGATGAGGGATGGAAGCATGGATGAGGGATGGATGATGGATGGATGGATGAGGGATGGATGGATGGATGGATGGATGGATGGATGGATGGATGATGGATGGATGGATGATGGATGGATCCATGGATGGATGGAGGGATGGATGGATGGATGGATCCATGGACGGATGGATGATGGATGATGGATGGATAAAGAACGGATGGATGGATGGATGGAGGGATGGATGATGGATGGATGGATGGATGGATGGATGGATGAGGGATGGATGGATGGATGGATGGATGGATGGATGGATGGATCCATGGATGAAGAGATGGATCCATGAATGGATGGACGGACGGATGGAGGGATGGATAGATCCATGGATGGATGGAGGGATGGATGGATCCATGCATGGATGACGGATGGATGGATCTATGGATGGATGGATCCATGGATGGATGATGGATCCATGGATGGAGCCATGGATGGATGATAAAGGGATGGATGCTCCATGCCTGCAGGACAGGGCTCTGGGATCAGGGTGAGACCTGAGCGTGGCAGCTCCCTCCCCACATCCCAGCTCTTGGGATGGCCAAAATATTAAAGTGAGGAGCACAGGGATGTTCTGAGAGGCTTTGGTGGGACTTGGTTGGTCTGGGGGGTGGAGGCAGCCAGGGCTGGTCCAGGCTGGGCACGTCAGGGCAGCAGATTAAGATGAGTCTTCCCCTTGCTGTGGGAATTCATGGAATCATGGAATGGTTTGTGTTGGAAGGGACCTCAAAGGTCAACTCATTCCACCTCTGCCATGGGCAGGGACACCTGCCATGATCTCAGGGTGCTCCAAGCCCCTCCAGCCTGGCCTTGGACATTCCACGGATCCAGGGGCAGCCACAGCTGCTCTGAGAATCTGTGCCAGGGCCTCCCCAAACTGACCCCACATGAGGAACCCCCAATCCCACCACAACAAACTCGTGGTGGTTGCAGCCCTGAGCTTTCCCTGTGGCGGGATTGAGGTCTCCGCTCAGGATTTCCACTCTCACCTTTTGTGGCGCTGGTCCTGGGTGGAAAATTCACGGCAGCTCCTTGGATCCCCCCTCCTTCTCCCTCTGCTCAGAGACAGCTCAGAGATCACAGGAATCCTCAAAATTATTCATGCGTCCCTCAAGTGAGTCACAGCGGAGCTGAGGACTCGTTTGAGATGCAAATGTGGACAGGCAGGGCACTGGGACGGTGAGGGGGACAGCTGTGTCCTCTGAGTGGGTCCTGCAGGTCACCCCAGGGCTCGGGGGTCACTGTCCAGCTCCGTGGGGTTCCAGGGCTCGCAGAGAGCAGGGATGAGCCAGGCTTGGCATGGATGAGATGGTCCAGAGCCATGGAACAAATAGAACATCCCTGTTCCACTGTGTGTTGCTGGTGGCACAGACCGCCCTGCCCTGGAGTGGAGCGCTGCTCCCAGACTGAAATGTGGCAGGGAAATGGCTGAAAGTCAGAAAAATTCAAGATTTGGGCTATTAAACCACCAGCACAGAATGTTTTAGGCAGCCTGGGATAACAGCAGCACTTTGGGAGTGGGATGAGCTGGTGCTGATGAGTGATTTTGGTGTGTTCTGCCAAGGGATCTCCTGGCAGGCAGGGGCACGAGGGGAACAAATTCCCCTGTCCTGAGGGGAACAAACTCCTCTGTCCCCAGGGGAACAAACTCCCCTGTCCCGAGGGGAACAAACTCCCCTGTCCCGAGGGGAACAAACTCCTCTGTCCTGAGGGGAACAAACTCCCCTGTCCTGAGGGGAACAAACTCCCCTGTCCCGAGGGGAACAAATTCTCCTCTCCCCAGGGGAACAAACTCCTCTCTCCCCAGGGGAACAAACTCCCCTGTCCCGAGGGGAACAAATTCCCCTGTCCCCAGGGGAACAAACTCCCCTGTCCCGAGGGGAACAAATTCTCCTCTCCCCAGGGGAACAAACTCCTCTCTCCCCAGGGGAACAAACTCCCTTGTCCCAAGGGGAACAAATTCTCCTCTCCCCAGGGGAACAAACTCTTCTCTCCCGGGCAGCAGCTCCACAGTGAGGGGGTGGCAGGAGCCTCCCTGCATCCTAAAGCACCAAATTGATCCGGAGCAGCAGAGAGTGACATTAATAAAGTCACTTGTCACTGAGGTCTTATTAGGAATCTTCACTCATTAGTGCGGAGAGAACGAGGATGTGACCTTGTTAACGTCCTTGGGTTGAGCAGGGAAAAGCTGATTGATCCTTTCGCCATTGATTGATCACTTGGCCCCCGAGCTGAGCCCTGTGTGGCCGTGGCCGTGGGGCACACCCGGCCCTGGGCACACCTGGAGGGATTTCTGGGATGTAAATCTGGCGTCCCCCTTCCCCTGCACCGCCCACACCCTTCAGGCCGATCCCGTCGGGAATTATGCAAATAAAAAATAAATAAATCCAAGGACGCGGCGGTGATTGATGGGGAGGGCCGAGGAAAGTGACAGGTCCCGTCCCCCGAGGCCACATCCCGGCGCTGCTCGGCGGGGCCTCCCGCCTTGTGCAACTTCGCAGCTGCTCCAGAGCCGCTGCAGCCCCAACCCCGGGGCTGGGGGAGCCGCTCCAGCCCCCCCTGCCCCTCACGGCAGCGCCCGGGACCCTGCGGGGGGATTTGGCTCAGGTCTGGGTCAGTTTTGGGCTCTGCATGGCAGGGTGGACATGGAGAGGCTGGAGAGTGTCCAAGGAAGGGAATGGAGATGGAGAATTCCTGAGGGAGCTGGGAAAGGGGCTCAGCCTGGAGAAAAGGAGGATCCACAAAGGGAAAAGCTTTGCAGCACAGCCCTCCCCAAATTTCCCTCAATTCTTTTTCCCCTCACATTTTCTCCCACTTTTGGATTTTGCCCTTGTGACAAGAAAGACATGGAGGGGCTGGAGAGTGTCCAGGGAAGGGAAGGGAGCTGGAGAATTCCTGAGGGAGCTGGGAAAGGGACTCAGCCTGGAGAAAAGGAGGATCCACAAAGGGAAAAGCTTTGCAGCACAGCCCTCCCCAAATTTCCCTCAATTTTTCTCCCCCTCACATTTTCTCCCACTTTTGGATTTTCCCCTTGTGACAAGAAAGACGTGGAGGGGCTGGAGAGTGTCCAGGGAAGGGAAGGAGCTGGAGAATTCCTGAGGGAGCTGGGAAAGGGGCTCAGCCTGGAGAAAATGGGGATCCAGAATGGGAAAAGCTTTGCAGTACAGCCCTCCCCAAACCTCCCTAATTTTTTTCCCCCTTCACATTTTCTCCCACTTTTTGATTTTCCCCGTGTGACAGGAGGGACATGGAGGGGCTGGAGCGTGTCCAGGGAAGGGAACAGAGCTGGAGAATTCCTGAGGGAGCTGGGAAAGGGGCTCAGCCTGGAGAAAATGGGGATCAGGGGGAATTTCTGGCTCTGCACAACTCCCTGCCAGGAGGGGACAGCCGGGAGAGGATTTGGGATCTGCTCCCAGGGCACAGGGACAGGAGGAGAGGGAACGGCCTCAGGCTGGGCCAGGGGAGGCTCAGGGTGGATATTTGGGAGAATTTCCTCCTGGAAATGCTGCCCAGCCCAAGGCAGGGGTGAAATCCCCATCCCTGAAAGGATCTCAAAGCCCGCTGGATGTGGCACTTGGGGATTGTTGGGCTGGATGATCTTCCAGGGCTTTTCCAACCGTGACCCCACAATTCCATCATTCCTCCTGTGGGTGAAATCAATCCCCCATGAGGGCAGGATCCCAAAACCCCTTTGCCATCCCCACAGCCCTACATCAAATTATTTAATTTGATTTTATTTTCCCCTTTTTGGAGGTTCATGCCCCAATATTTCCTTGTCTTCACCCGCCGAGCTCCCTGGTAATTCCAAGCCACAATTCCCCCCCTGCAGGGCCACCCTGCCAGGGAGGAAAAGTCGATGAAGTGGAAGCGAAGGAAATCCGAAAGGAATCCTCCAATTCCCGGCAGCGCTGAGGGGCTCGATCAGAGCCATTGATTTTGTCAGCGCCATCGCTCATCGCTGCCGCCGGCGGTACCTGCGGGGGAGGCGGGGATGTCGGGGCTCTGGAAATGAAAATTTCGGGCTTTTTGTGCTAAAAGGCACCGAGCCTCCAGCAGGCACCACATTTAACCTGAGGCCATGGAAAATGCTTCTGAAATTGAGTGATGGCACTCAATGGGAAGTGTAGTTTGAATAGGATTGTGTGATCTCACAGGGTGGAAAAACTCAGAATTTAAAGTTTTAGTAAATAGAAATATACATGGGGCGATATGGAGGATTTGAGGCATTGTTTAAATCCTTTTCCTTCACCTTCTTCTTCATAGTTTTAGGTGTTTTTTTCTAATTGAGTGAAAAACGTTGGCATTGTGGAGCTTGGGTAGTGAGTTATTAAATCAAAAATATAAATAATAGATTTATTATTTATACATATATATATGTAAAAATAATGTATATAAATAATATACATTATTTATACAAAAATATATACATATATATACTATATATACACACATATATATATCTATCTATACCTAGATATATAAAAATAATGATCTAGATGTCATCTCGTTTTTGGGTAATTAACACTTAAAAAAACTTTGGAAAAAGTTCGAGGCATCTCCATTTTCCACCTTGCTAGCTGGAGCTCACCACTCCTGAGATAAGAATTAGATAAGAATATAGATAAGAATTAATAAACAAAACTGCGACTCCCCTGTATTAATCCCAACTCTAACACAAAATAAAAAAAGATAAACCCCGACAGACACGGATGTCCCCGCGGTCCCCAGCGCTGTTTTTCCCAGCAGCTCCAGCCCGGCGGGCCGCGCAGCCGGAGGGCCCGGGGGGAGTTTTTATTCATCCCCCCGGAGCCTTCGGCCGCTTCCTCCGGCGCTCCTCGGCTTCCCAAAACCATCCCCCGATACCGCACAAGCCTGAGAAAAAACTCTGAGGGGCCTCTGCCAAGGATTTAGAGCCGAGAATCTCGGTTTTGTCCGGGGAATGGATGGTTTGTGTGCATGAAAAGGAGATTTTTAGGGGGGAGAGCCGGGCGGGACGGACCCCCGCGGTGTCAGAGCCCCGAGCGTGACAAACCCGCATCCGCCCGGGCCCGCCGGAGCCGCTCCCGCACAAAGGAACCGGGGCAGGGCTGGGCTGCTGCCAGCGGGACAAGGGACACGAGGGGCTGGGAGCATCGGGAGCGTCCCAATCCATGGGGGAATGTGCAGGGCTGGCATTTACCCGGCTGAGCTCAGGGTTTTTTTGGGATCCTGGCTGCCTCTGGCACCACCCTGCCATGGCCTCTCGGAGTTTTTGGGATCCTGGCTGCCTCTGGCACCACCCTGCCATGGCCTCTGGGATTTTTTGGGATCCTGGCTGCCTCTGGCACCACCCTGCCATGGCCTCTGGGATTTTTTGGGATCCTGGTTGCCTCTGGCACTGCTTTGCCCTGCCCTGGATTTTTTTTTTGGGATCCTGGCTGTCTCTGGTACTGTCCTGGGGTTTTTTGGGGGATCCTGGCTGCCTCTGGCACCGTCCTAGGGTTTTTTTGGGATCCTGGCTGCCTCTGGCACTGTCCTAGGGTGTTTTTGAGATCCTGGCTGCTTCTGGCACCGTCCTGCCCTGGCCTCCTGGTTTTGAGATTTTTTTTGGGATCCTGGTTGCCTCTGGCACTGCCCTGCCCTGGATTTTTTTGGGATCCCAGCTGCCTCTGGTACTGTCCTGGGGGTTTTTTTTGGGATCCTAGCTGCCTCTGGCACCAACCTGCCATGGCCTCTGGGATTTTTTTGGGATCCTGGCTGCCTCTGTCACTACCCTGGGTTTTTTTTTTTGGGATCCTGGGTGCCTCTGGCACCGTCCTGCTCTGGGTGTTTTTTGGGATCCTGGCTGCCTCTGGCACGGTCCTGCCCTGGCTTCTTTTTTGGGGATCCCAACTGCCTCTGGCACTGTCCTGCCCTGGGTTTTTTGGGATCCTGGCTGCCTCTGGCACTGCTTTGGATTATTTTTGGGATCCTGGAGGCCTCTAGCACTGCCCTGCCCTGGGGTTTTTTGGGATCTTGGCTGCCTCTGGCACCGTCCTGCCCTGGCTTCCCATGATTTTTTGGCATCCTGGCTGCCTCTGGCACCATCTTGCCCTGGGTTTTTTTTGGGATCCTGGCTGCCTCTGGCTTTGGTGTTTGGAGCTGATGTGAACTGGGAGGTTTTCAGGGAGCTCAGAGCTCGTTTTGGATGGTGTGGGATGGATGGCAGCACGGTGGGCTCTGGTTCTGTGGCAGTTCTGTGCTGCTGTCACCCCTGGCAGGTGGCTGCAGGTCACTCGTGTCCCCCTGGCTGTGCTCGTGTTCCCCTGGCTGTTTCTATCACATCCCTCCCTTCCTCCCAGCCCCCCCAAATGATGAAGCTGTCCCCAGCCCCCCCAAATCCCTGGGCTGGGCCAGGGAACCACCAGGGCCAATGTCCCCAATGTCCCCCAGCCCTGGGGTGTGGTGGCACTGGGGACACTGCCTGTGTGTCACAGCAGGACACGGAATGGAGACACAGAGACCTTGATCAGAAGGCTGAGCTGAACTGAAGTTTATTTTACAATTTTCATCCTCCCTTTATGCTCCAATAAAAGTGTGTTCATTGGTCTGACCTCTCTTCCCCTTTGGTAAACACCAGTTGAGGAAGAATGTTTTGGGAAAAAACCTCAGAAAAGTCCACAGCCCACAAAAAATGTTTAGAAAAACAGGGAAAGGTGTTTTGGAGAAGAGAAAAACTGTTGAAGGTTTTCCCTTGGGAAAATTTCCTTACAATTTAGGAAGCTGAGGATTCCCTCAGGCCCAGAAAACACCGAACCCACACCTGAGTTGAGCTCAGAGCTCACAGAGCCACAGGAAATCCCAAACTGGGATGGATCCATGGATCCAGCTCAGCCCTGGTGATGAGCCCAGCCCAGAGGGGAGCTGAGGTGGGCTCAGAGCCCCCAGCCCTGGGCAGGGGATGGAGCTGGGACCCCCAGAGGGTCACCCTCGTTAGCCTGAGTGTGACATGCTGGTTAATTACCCCCTGTGCCATCAGAGGGGCCGTGTGGGGCCGCTGTCACTCGGCCCTGTTTGATCCCCGCCTCGTTACAAGGCAGATAATGAGGGACAGCCTCGTTCAGTTCTGATCTCGGTGTCAATATTAAAAATTCATATTTGGCTGCTTTGAGGAGGATCAGGAAGCCTGGGAGGGTGTCCTGCACCCACGGGGCTGGGCAGGGATCACACCCAGTCACGTTAAAGGCTCATAAAACTTGAATTACCAAGCAGAGACTGTGCAGGGGAGATTCCTTCCAGCATTAATCACTCTGGTGGCACAAAACCTTTCCCAAACATTTTTTTTCCTGCATGAAATGCCTTTGAATAAAGGCTTGAAGGTTTGGTGAGCACCTAACTCCAGCTGTGCCCAGCTGTGCGAGCCTGACATCAGCCTCACAACCAAACAAACTGCTGGAAGTGTCAACACACACCTGCCTGGCTTGTGGGGTGGTTCTGGTTTCATGGCACCGAGGGCTGATGAATTCCACGCTGGGCTGGTGTGCTGGTCTGAGGGCAAAACCAGTGAGAGACTCCAAGCCAGAAATACAATTTAATAGGAGGAAAAGAAAGAAGTAAAATAAAGTAAAATAAAGTAAAATAAAATAAATGCAATAGTACAAAAAACCACTGCCAGAGTCAGAATCCAACCTGACCCCCTGTCAGTCAGGGTGGTGGCAGCAGTGCAGATGAAATGCTCTTGTCCAAGCACTGATCCTGTAGAAAGCTCTGGCAGCTCTTGTCCTCTGGGAGTGCAGTGGGTCAGGGCTCCCTGTGCTGTCCCAAATCCCAGATTCTATCCAGGTGGGAATGCTTGGCTCCTCCCCCTGGGCGGAGCATCTCCCCATGGGCTGATCTCATTCTCTGAGCCCTGCAGTGGCTCCTTGCTGGCCACTGTGTTTTATCCCATGTGTTATCCTGTGTTTTATCCCATGTGTTATCCTGTGTATCCTGTGTTTTATCCCATGTGTTATCCTGTGTTATCCTGTGTTTTATCCCATGTGTTATCCTGTGTTATCCCCTGTGCTATCCCGTGTGTTATCCCATGTTTTATCCTGTGTTATCCCTTGTGCTATCCCGTGTGTTATCCCATGTTTTATCCTGTGTTATCCTGTGTTTTATCCCATGTTTTATCCTGTGTTATCCCCTGTGTTATCCCGTGTGTTATCCCATGTGTTATCCTGTGTTATCCCTTGTGCTATCCCGTGTGTTATCCCATGTTTTATCCTGTGTTATCCTGTGTTTTATCCCATGTGTTATCCTGTGTTATCCCCTGTGCTATCCCGTGTATTATCCCATGTGTTATCCTGTGTTATCCCTTGTGCTATCCCGTGTGTTATCCCATGTTTTATCCTGTGTTATCCCTTGTGCTATCCCGTGTGTTATTCCATGTTTTATCCTGTGTTATCCTGTGTTTTATCCCATGTGTCATCCTGTGTTATCCTGTGTTTTATCCCATGTGTTATCCTGTGTTATCCTGTGTTTTATCCCATGTTTTATCCCATGTGTTATCCTGTGTTATCCCCTGTGCTATCCTGTGTGTTATCCCATGTTTTATCCTGTGTTATCCTGTGTTTTATCCCATGTGTTATCCCATGTTACCCCATGCGTTATCCCGTGTGTTATCCCATGTGTTATCCTGTGTTATCCTGTGTTTTATCCCATGTGTTATCCTGTGTTATCCTGTGTTATCCTGTGTTTTATCCCATGTGTTATCCCATGTTACCCCATGCGTTATCCCATGTGTTATCCTGTGTTTTATCCCATGCGTTATCCCATGTGTTATCCTGTGTTATCCTGTGTTTTATCCCATGTGTTATCCCATGTTACCCCATGCATTATCCCGTGTGTTATCCCATGTGTTATCCCATGTTTTATCCCATGTGTTATCCTGTGTTCCTGAGCTCAGCTGGGAGGCTCTCAGGGACAGATCTCGCTCTTTGCAGGCATAAATTAAATTAAAGCAAGATCTGGGTGGAGGGCAGGGTGGGAACTCCTGTGATTTTATTAGGAACCCCCAGAGATTTGACGATTTTTGAGTCATGGAGCCTTGGCACAGAGAGAGTTCCAGTTTTTGCTCAAAGCCAGCATGTCCTGAGGATGAAAAAGCTGTCCCAGGAACCAGGAGAGCCATGGCCTGTGTGAACGTGCACAGCTGGGTTTGAACACAATCCCAGTTTGAACTGGAAGTGGGCTGGGTGTGGCTCCTGTTCCTCTCACCTGCAGCAAAACCTCAGCAGCAGAGGTTAAGAAACCATTTGGAGATGTAAACATCTCCCAAAGCCATAAAAACCCCCAAACCATCTCCCAGGCCATAAAACCCCCCAAATCCTCTCCCAAACCCTCTCCCAGACCATAAAAACCCCTAAACCATCTCCCAAACCATCTCCCAGCCCATAAAACCCCCCAAACCGTCTCCCAGGCCATAAAACCCCCCAAACCTTCTCCCAGACCATAAAACCCCCAAACCATCTCCCAAACCCTCTCCCAGACCATAGAAATCCCCAAATCCTCTCCCAAACCATCTCCCAGGCTATAAAAGCCCCCAAACCGTCTCCCAGACCATAAAACCCCCAAACCATCTCCCAAACCCTCTCCCAGACCATAGAAATCCGCAAATCCTCTCCCAAACCATCTCCCAGCCCATAAAACTCCCCAAACCATCTCCCAGCCCATAAAAACCCCCAAACCCTCTCCCAGACCATAGAAATCCCCAAATCCTCTCCCAAACCATCTCCCAGGCTATAAAAGCCCCCAGACCATGCTGGCAGCCCGGTGAGGAAGTGTCTCCCCATGGTTTGAGGATCTCAGTGGCTCAGATGGGAGCAGTGGGGAGCAGCAGGAGGTGGGAGGTGCTGGGGCAGTGCCCAGGGATGTCCCCACTGTCCTGTGCCAGCCAGGTCACCTCACAGTGACCAGAACGAGACACCACGTGTGCTCTCAGCTCCTCCGGTCACCGTGCAGGACAGAGAGGAACAACTTGAAAAAGAGTGAGGAGAACTGTTGCCACTTCAAAACTTGGCTGGGAATTGATGCCAGGCCTCCAACGGGCTGATGCTCCTTTCTTCTCCCCTTAATTAATTCCTTCGCCTCCAGTGAATTTCCATCTCCTATTTGTGCGGCCATCAAAGGCTGCGAGCAGCGAGAGGCTCACATTGGGAACAGACCCATCCCAACCTTGTTTTAATCTCCCTCTATCAGCCCCTGGCCCTCTCCTCGTGTTTCATCCTCGTGCTGCCACGCTGCAGATGAAGCACAGATGCCAGGAGATGACTTTGCTGGAGGAGGGAAGGGGCACTTTTGTTTCCTAAAGTTCTTCTAAGCCTTTACATTTTTGTAATGGAGTTTCTCACGTACTTTTCATGTAAATAATGATTATTTTGCATTCCTTTCTGGAGGAAGAGAGAATTGATAGACTGTTGGTTTGACCAGTGTGGTTGAAAGGTGACAATTTCATCCTTGTCTTGGTGTTGACAGACAGGTGTCTGCCAGGGAAAGCTGGAGCTTCCCTTGGAATGCAGAATGTAAACCCCCTCCCCTCCAAATTATTGTAATTTTGCAATTAGGGGCTTTCAGGCAAAGATGTGGGAATAGGAATAACAGTTCTTTAATAGGAATATTAAAAAGGAAAATACAAATGTAGTAGTACAAAGATAAGCAAGCAAGCAAAAGTCCTGGTGAAACCCTGACAGGGTCAGGGATACGAGCTGACACTGTTGGTCAGGGTGTTGGGAGCAGCCCAAATAAATCCTGGATTGACAGATGTGGTTCTGTGGAGCAGAGATGGTCCTGTAGAAATTCCAGTGGTGACAATATGGGTCTGGTGGTCTGGTCTTCCTCTGGTGAAAAACCAGATCCCAGTTGTTCCTGAGTCTCAGTTTTTATCCAGGTAGGAATGGTTGGCTCCGCCCACACTGGGTGGAGCATCTCCCAATGGGATGATGTCATGTGTGATGTCATTGGTGAGCCTTCATGGCCCATTATCAGCAGATATCCCCGATGATGTCATGTGTGATGTCACTGATGAGCCTTCATGGCCCATTATCAGCAGATATCCCCGATGATGTCATGTGTGATGTCATTGGTGAGCCTGCATGGCCCATTATCAGCAGATATCCCCTGGAGGATGGACGGGTGGTGACAGAGATAAGAAACTCTGCCCCAGAGATAACAAACCCTGCCCCAGAGATGACAAACCCTGCCCCAGAGATGACAAACACTGCCCCAGAGATAACAAACACTGCCCCAGAGATAACAAACCCTGCCCCAGAGATAACAAACACTGCCCCAGAGATAACAAACCCTGCCCCAGAGATAACAAACACTGTCCCAGAGATAACAAACACTGCCCCAGAGATAACAAATTCTGCCCCAGAGATTACAAACACTGCCCCAGAGATAACAAACACTGCCCCAGAGATAACAAACTCTGCCCCAGAGATGACAAACCCTGCCCCAGAGATAACAAACTCTGCCCCAGAGATAACAAACCCTACCCCAGAGATGACAAACACTGCCCCAGAGATAACAAACCCTGCCCCAGAGATAAGGAACCCTGCCCCAGAGATAACAAACTCTGCCCCAGAGATGACAAACCCTGCCCCAGAGATAACAAACCCTGCCCCAGCTGGTTTAACAGCTGCCCCATTATCAGAAGGCATTCACCCCCCTCCCCTTGAGTTACAAGAGATAAAAACAGATGAAATAGAATAGATATTTGTTTGGTTACCTAACCCAAGACCATCCTCCAATCCATGGTCACTTTTAGAATTCCATAACTATTGAAATCTGGAAATAAACGCCCTCTCCTTGCCCTGGACATCTCAGCCTGTGCGTGCCATATTGTGACAACGCAGAGCCGCGGGTTTTGCTCCCAGCAGTTCTTCCCTGCAGAGAGGAGGAGGAGCAGGGCTGAGCTCTGCTCACAGACACCAACGAGCCACCACGGGGTCACCTGAGAAGCGCCCGGTGATTTACGGCGCCGTTAAAAGGTGACGGTAAAAGCAGGGAAGATTTGTGGCCTCTGCGTGGAACCCCCCCCGTCCCTGACCCTCACACCCCAGATAGGGAGAGATTAAATATCCGAGGAGGCCTTGAAGCCTGGGGGTGGCTCGGAGGGGGAGCCCTGCACATCTGGTAATGCTTGGCCCGATGCTCGGCCCTGGGCTGGGTGTGATGAAATGGAATTCCCTGCTTGCCCTGCTGGGCTGGGACAGGCTCGGGGAGGAGGAAGTGCAGCCAAAGTGAAGATGAGGATGGGTTTTGCTGGGGGCTGTGGGGAGCAGGGCTTTGCTGTGTTGTTGTAGGACACAAAATACTTCTGTGGCCTGGGAGATGGTCTGGGGGGTTTTGTGGCTTGGGAGATGGTTTGGGAGATGGTTTGGGAGATGGTTTGGGGGTTTTTGTGGCCTGGGAGATGGTTTGGGAGAGGGTTTGGGGGATTTTATAGCCTGGGAGATGGTCTGGGAGGTTTTGTGGCTTGGGAGATGGTTTGGGGGGTTTTTATAGCCTGGGAGATGGTTTGGGGGTTCTAATGGCCTGGGAGATGGTTTGGGAGATGGTTTGGGGGTTTTTATAGCCTGGGAGATGGTTTGGAGATTCTAATGGCCTGGGGAGATGGTTTGGGAGATGATTTGGGGGGCTTTTATGGCCTGGGAGATGGTTTGGAGATTCTAATGGCCTGGGGAGATGGTTTGGGGGTTTTTGTGGCCTGGGAGATGGTTTGGGAGATGGTTTGGGGGTTTTATGGCCTGGGAGATGGTTTGGGGGTTTTTGTGGCCTGGAAGATGTTTTGGGAGATGGCTTGGGGGTTTTTATAGCCTGGAGATGAGAGACTCCAAATATTTCAGAAGGCAATGAGCACAGAAAAAGCTTTATTGTCAAATTTTTCTACCTTTTCTAAGTTGTTCTGATACAGATAACATGGTTGGTGAATAAGAATGCCACCTCTCTGATCCCATTGGTTAAAGTAGAGAAACAGCAAAAACCACCTGGAGAAAGATTGTTTTGAGAAAGGAGAGTTGTTTGCCAAGATTGTTTTGAGAAGAAGCTTTCTTGAGAAGTTTTCCCTTGGGGAAAGGTTAGCAGCTGTTGGCAGGCTAAAATCCCTCAGACCCAGAAATGTCAGGCCCGCACTGCTGAGGGGAAAGGAATTCATCTCCAGTGGGGATTCCAGGGTTGGAATTTTCCTGCTTGGGGGAAGCTCAGCCTGATCCCAAAGTTCAGCTCCAGAAGAGCTTCACGGCTCATGGGTGTGTTCCCATGCCCAGCACGGCAGTGACAGCTCTGCCTGCCCTTGGACAGACTCTTGGATCTCCTCTGGCCCCTGGAAGTCTGCAGAGGTGCAGGGGGTGGGAGCCTGTGCTGCTGCAGCAGTGCAACATTCCCATTCCTCCTGTTCCATCCTGGTGTTTGCAGTTCTGGCATCCAGCCCCCCTTTGGATGTTCTCCTTGTTAGAGGGAAGAAATCCTGGCGGGAAGAGAAAGGTGGGAACAGTGGGTTGATGGGAGAAGGGGTTTGAGGTCCCACACCTGGACTGGGATGGCCTGGATGTCTTATCCCATGTGTTATCCCATGTTTTATCATGTGTTATCCTGTGCTTTATTCCATGTGTTATCCTGTGTTTTATCCCATGTGTTATCCCATGTTTTATCATGTGTTATCCTGTGCTTTATTCCATTTGTTATCCTGTGTTTTATCCCATGTGTTATCTCATGTGTTATCCCATGTTTTATCCCATGTTATCCCATGTGTAATCCCATGTGTTATCCCACATTATCCCATGTGTTGTCCCGTGTTTTATCCCATGTTATCCCATGTGTTATCCCATGTTATCCCATGTATTACACCACATTATCCCATGTGCTATCTCATGTGTTATCCCATGTTTTATCCCATGTTATCCCATGTGTAATCCCATGTGTTATCCCACATTTTATCCCGTGTAATCCCATGTTCTATCCCATGTGTTATCTCATGCTATCCCATGTGTTATCCTACATTATCCCATGTTATCCCATATTATCTCGTTATCCCATGTGCTATCCCATGTTATCCTGTGCATTATCTCATGTTATCCCATGTGATATCCCATGTGACATCCCATGTTATCCTGTGTTTTATCCCATGTTATCCCATGTGTTATCTCATGTGTTATCCCATGTGTTATCCCACGTTTTATCCCATATTATCCCATGTGTTATCCCATGTGTTATCTTGTGTGTTATCCCATATTATCCCTTGTTATCCCATGTGTTATCCTGTGCTATCCCATGTTTTATCCCACATTTTATCCCGTGTAATCCCATGTTCTATCCCATGTGTTATCTCATGCTATCCCATGTGTTATCCTACATTATCCCATGTTATCCCATATTATCTCGTTATCCCATGTGCTATCCCATGTGTTATCTTGTTTTACCCCATGTTTTATCCCATGTAATCCCATGTTCTGTCCCATTTGTTATCCCATATTATCCCTTGTTATCCCATGTGATATCCCATGTTTTATCCCATATTATCCTGTGTTATCCCATGTTTTATCCTATGTTATCCTGTGTTTTATCCCATGTGCTATCCCATGTGTTATCTCATGTTATCCCACATGTTATCCCATGCGTTATCCCATATATTATCCCATGTGTTATCCCTTGTTATCCCATGTGTTATCCCATGTGTTATCCCACGTTATCCCATGTTTTATCCCTTGTTTTCCCGTGTGTTATCCCATATTATCCCATGCGTTATCCCATGTTTTAACCTGTCTAATCCCATGTGTTATCCCATGTTATCCTGTGTCTTATCCATGTGCCAGCTCCCAGCAGAGCCTGTGTGGTGCCAGCCTGCAGAGTACTGCGGGATCTGAGGAAAAACCTCATTTTGGAGGCTCTGTTCCTGCAGCAGCTCTCCCTTCCCAGCCCTTCCTGCCAGGATCCTCCAGGATCCTCTTGGCTCTGGCACCAGCAGGGCTCCAACCTGGAATTCCATCTCACCCCTCCTTGTTTTGGGCAAACAGGGATTTTTTTTTAGGGAGAAATCCGCGGGTGGGAGCAGCTCTGAGGGCCAGGCTGGGAATGAGCAGGGTGCACATGTTTCCAGGGAACAGCGGGGATAAAAGCAGCATATGTCTGATGGAGAGAGTGCAGAAATGCAGGCCAGATGGCTGCAGGGACCCAGACTGGGGAATGATTTCCGAAGTCTTTTTGCTCTCTGGAGCAAGGTTAGGACACTCAAAATCTCCTCCTCTCACTCAATTTGCCTCCTGTGGTGGTGGAGGTTTGGGGCAGAGCTCTTAATGCTGTTTGTGACCTCTGGGGATTTGGGGAATTGTTATTTTGGGGTGGTGAGCAGCACGCAGGGAGCAGGGGATGCTTGGTAAGGATGATTCACCCAAATTCCCGCTCCATCCCAGGGAATGGAAGGATTTGGGAGAGGCCCCACCCCGTGTGTGGTGCAGCAACTCAGATGGGTCCTGGGGGAGGCTGGAATCAGGGAATTCCAGGCTGGTTGGGTTGGAAGGGAGCTTAAAGATCATCCAGATCCAATCCCAACACCTTCCACCATCCCGGGGTGCTCCAAGCCCTGGCCTGGGACACTTCCAGGGATCCAGGGGCAGCCACAGCTTCTCTGGGAAATCCCCTCCCCATCCTCACAGCCAGGAATTCCTTCCCAAGATCCCACCCAAATCTCCCTTTTCCCAGTTTGAAGCCATTCCCTGTGTCCTGTCCCTCCATCCTTTTTACAAGGTCCCTCTCCAGCTCTCCTGGATCCCCTTTAGACCTTGGAAAGGCTCTGAGGAATTTTCCCTTCTCCAGGCTGAAAAAGGAGGTTTGTGGTTTAGGGAAATTTAAAAATTGTAATTTTTAGGTGATCTTTATGTAAAAAAACCCCAACCAAAAGTAGCTATGAGGGGAAAGGCGTGGTAGAAGCAGAAATTGCAGTTCCATCAGGCTGGAAATCCTAAATAATCCCAAACTAACCCAGGCTGCAGGCTTGGAAGTTGCTTTTTTCCCTTGTACGAGGAGAGGGAGAAGAAAAAAAACTTAAACCTGTGTAAAAAGCCTGTTGCAAGGAAATGAATTGCAAATAAGAAAAACAAATTCGAGTTAATTCCTCTTCTCCATTCAGCGTTTTGGGAGTCAGGGGATTTAGGGATCTGGAGATAGCGTCAGTGTTTTTGGGTAACAAGTACAAACTGTAGCAGCTCTTTAGGCTTCAGAAGCTGTTTCTGATTAGGATCTTTGCTTTTGACAACTTTTTTTTCTTTTCAGGAAAAAGAAAAAAAGGAGGGGGGAGGAGGAAAGGGCTTTTTGTAACACAGTTGGGTTAGAGATGAGGGGAAAATCTGTTTGAAATATGCAGGGACCTGAAAGCAAATCTTGAGTGAATAATAAGTTTAACTGACCTTAAAATATCCCATTGCCATGAGGGATTTGAGAGTAATACTTCAAATGGATTTTTGATGAGGCTCTGCAGGCTGTGGGGAATTGAATATTTTTACCCAACACGTTTTCTGATCTAAATTTTCACAATAACTGGGGAAAAAAAAAAACCCCAAACCTATTTGGGAATGCCTAAAGAAGGGTTGGGGTTGTGTTGTTTTACTCCAAAGCTGCTGCTGTGAGGGGAAAAAAAACCAATTTGCTGCAAGGTCATTTTTCAGAGCTGCTTTTATTCCTTGATATTGAAGTTTAATCGTGGAGCAGAGTTTCTCCTGGCTGCCTGTGTGGCATCCTTGGCATTCCATGGGGGATGCAGAGGAGGATTATCCCGGTGCCCAGGGCACTGTGGGTGTGTCCCCAGCCTGTCCCCAGGATTCCCAGGATCCCTGCAGAAAGCTGGGAAAGCACCCATGGGAGAAGCCCCAAATCCCAGGACAGTGGGATCCCATCCCTGTGGTGGCTTCTTCCTCAAAGAGAGGCCAGCAGCACTTCCTGAGCTGTCCTGCTGCCTGTCCATCCATCCATCCATCCATCCATCCGTCCCTCCATCCGAGAGGACAATCCCATCCTGAAGGACACAGGGATGTCCCCTGTCCCCAGGGGCTCCATTCCTCTCCTCCATCCTGGAGCACAAAGTGTCACTTGTCACTTGTCCCGAGTCACGAGGCTCAAGCTGTTCAGGAGAGGTTCAGGTGGGATTTTAGGGAAAAATTCCTTTCTGGAAGTGCTGCCCCTCACCATCCCTGCAGGGAATGAAAGCCCCGGGGTGGTGGCACTTGGGGACATGTGGCAGTGCTGGGGAAGGGTTGGGTTGCTTTGGGAGGGCTTTTCCAAGCTCAGCAATTCCGTGATCCCAGTTAATGCCCTGCACCAGCCCCTCTGATCCCGAGGCTTTCCCTGGATCATTTTTAGGGTGAGATTTGGAGCCACGTGAAATCCGAGTGCAGCTCCCAACTTCCCAGCCCTGCAATGGGGGGAGCAGAGCCCAAAGCTGGGATAACCAGGGGGACAATCCCAGCAGGAGCCGTGTCCCCATCCCAGGGGATGAGGATGGATTTTAGATCCCTGGAGGCTGAAAATTCCAGATTTTCTGTGCTGCCAGGCACTGACCCCCAAGCAAACACTGCACTGACCTGAGGCTGTGGAAAAGGCTCCCAAAATTGAGTGACAGCGCTGGGATTGTGAGGGTCGAGTTTTAGTAGAATTGTGATCTCACAGGGTGAAAAACTTAAAATTTAAGGTTTATTAAAAATTTATTTAAAATTTAAGGTTTATTAGTATTAGTATATATTAGTATATATATTAGTATATGGTATTTATAGTAATAAATACCATATACTAATATATATAGACTAATATATACTAATACTAATATACTATAATATATACTAATACTAATATACTATATATTAATATATATACTATATAGGCACTATGGAGGATTTAGGGCATTGTCTGAGTCCTTCTCCACCTTTTTCTTCTTGGTTTTGGGTGTTTTTTTCTAATTAGGTTGAAAAGGTCAGAATTGCAGGCCTTAGTTGATCAATTATTGGGTTAAAAATATAAATAATCTAGGTGTTATCTCATTATTGGGTAATTAGAGTTTAAATAAAGAAAGGGTTAGAGGGGCTCCATTTTCCACCTTGTTAGAGCTCACAACTCCTGAGACTTTAGATAAGAATTAATAAACACAAAACTGCAACTTTCATGCATCAATCCAGCTCTAACACGAAGAAAAGAAACCAACGGAGGGGGACAGTGGCAGGAGATGTCCCAGGCTGGGGGAGCTGTCACCAGCGAGGGGAGGGTTTGGGAAATGTTCCTGCCAGCCCCAACCATCCCAGCCCATCCCACCCCAGCGGGGCTCCAGCACAAACAGTGTCCCAGTGTCCGGCCCGCCTGTCCCGGTGGCCTCCTGGCCCCCTGCCTCTCCCAGAGCTCCAAACAGCCCCGGATTTCCCCTCCCTTCCATTCAAAAAGTGGGGAAAAAAAAGGGGAAATTGTGGTCCTGGCTGGGAAGATCCGTCCCACTCATATCCCAGGGACACGGGGCACACCAGGGTCCTGTGCGGGCACTGCCAGCAGGGTGGGAAATCCTACAGAAGTGTGGGATCATAGCTGGGATCGTGTCTGGCTCTGGGATTCTGTAGAATTATGGAAAGATTTGGGGTGGGAGGGACCCCAAAGCTCATCCCCTGCCATGGCAGGGACACCTTCCACTGTCCCAGGCTGGTCCAAACCCTGTCCAACCTGGCCTGGGGCACTGCCAGGGATCCAGGGGAGCTGCTCTGGGATGTTTTTATGCTGGGTATTATCAGACACCCAAACTGTGCTGCTGTTCCTCAATCCATGGCTGTGATATCCGAGGATTTCCCTCACCAGAGGCCGTTCCCAAAGCTGCTGCAGCCTCGGTGTTTCCAGTCCTTTCAACCCCTTGGAGTCACTGAGGTTGGAAATCACTGAGATCAGAGCCCAATGATTCCCCAGCACCTCCAGGGCCACCACCCACATCCCCAAATTTCTCTTCCCTCTGCACCTTCCTGCACGGACACCTGGTAGGAGTGGGAACTGGGGAGCCTGAAGGCAAACTGGTGTGGACTGGTGGCACTGGTGGGACTGGTCTGGACTGGTTTGGGCGGTGCTGCTGGCTCTGGGCTGTGCTGGAGCTGCCTCAGGGGCGATGCTCGGGGTCCTGGCCACCACTCAGCTCAGCTTTCTGTGGAAATCTGCAAAAATTCCTGGTTTTGATGCTCGTCTGTGCAAGAATTCCTATTTTTGATCCTCGTCCTCTGTCAGATCCGGTTGGAATGGGCCAGTGGGATCCAGCAGGGCTGGTGGGACAGCTGGACAGACAGACAGACAGAGCGTGTGATTGCTCAAGCCACGCTTCCTTAGGAAAGCAGGCTAAAAATAAGAAAATCCAGTTCTTGCCCGCAAACGGCTCCAGTTGCCACAAACTGAAGCTTTTCCAGTGGAGGAAAAATAAATTAAGCATTTTGTTAGAGAATTCTCAGTGGTCCCTGCTGGAGGGAGGGAGGGAGCTCTGACAGGATGGATGGAATCCCCAACCCCATCACCTGGGGCTCACCATGGATTGGGAAGCTCCAGAAACATCAAAATCTGGAATTCCAGACTGGTTTGGGGCAGAGGGGCATTAAAGCCTTAAACCCTTAAAGGGCAGGGACACCTTCCACCATCTCCAGCTGCTCCAAGCCTCATCCAGCCCCTCCTGGGACATTCCTGACCCTTCCAACCTCTCCACATCCCCTTTTTCCACAGCTGGAGGAACAGCTTTCCTCTTTTTATTTGCAGCAAAGTGCGTAATCCACCCTGGCTCCCTCCTCAGTGTGGGATTTCCTGAGCCTGGTGTGAGGGGGAGGAGGATCCCACAGCATCCCCAGCATTCCCAAACCTCGTGGTTCAGGCTTGGCTGGATTTGTGAGGCTTTTCCCTCTCCTGTGGAGGCTGCAGGGATCCCTGGGGGTGGCTGAGCAGGTTGGTGGTGAGCAGAACCATTTTTTCCATGCCAGGGATTCTTTTCCAGTTCCTTTCTCCTGGCTCTTTCCACTGGATGGGACAGCACGGAGAAATTTGGGAATGGTGGCTCCCATCCCTGCCATGCTGTGGGCGAAGCTCCTGGCCAGGAAATGAGGCTTTTTTTGCTGATAGTAAAGAGAAAAAGAAAAGAGCTAAATTTGTTTCCTATCTTCCCTCAGGCTGGATTACAAATCTGACACAGATGGGGAATTTTTGTTGTTTCTGTGGAAAACTGGACGCGTTTTCCTTTCCATCCCAACCAGAGCAGAGTGACAGCGTCGGGCCAGGGACAAACACCAAAAAAAACCCCCAAAAACCAAAAAAAATCTGGGGTTTGGGAGGAGAGGGGACACAGGAGCTGCTCCAGCCTGGAGCCACCCTCAGCTGGGACACTGGGGTGTGTCTGTGAGAGGCAGAACTGCTCTGGGGGGACACGGCAGCCCAGCGTGGGGATGGTGGCCAGGACAGGGGGTTTGGGGTGACATTCACCCTGTGAGCCCCAGGACAGGGGGTTTGGGGTGACATTCACCCTGTGAGCCCCAGGACAGGGGGTTTGGGGTGACATTCACCCTGGGAGCCCCAGGACAGGGGGTTTGGGGTGACATTCACCCTGGGAACCCCAGGACAGAGGGTTTGGGGTGACATTCACCCCGAGAGCCTCAGGACAGAGGGTTTGGGGTGACATTCACCCTGTGAGCCCCAGGACAGGGGGTTTGGGGTGACATTCACCCTGGGAGCCCCAGGACAGGGGGTTTGGGGTGACATTCACCCTGTGAGCCTCAGGACAGAGGGTTTTGGGGTGATATTTACTCTTGGGAGCCCCAGGATAGGAGGTTTAGGGTGACATTTATCCTGGGAGCCCCAGGACAGAGGGATTTGGTGTTTGGGGCACAGAGTGTCCCCAGACAGGGATTTGGTGTTTGGGGCACAGAGTGTCCCCAGACAGGGATTTGGTTCTAGGGGTCACAGCGTGTCCCCAAATAGAGATTTGGTGCTGGGGTCACAGTGTGTCCCCAAACAGGGATTTGGTGTTTGGGGCACAGCGTGTCCCCAAACAGGGATTTGGTTCTAGGGGTCACAGGATGTCCCCAAACAGGAGTTTGGTGTTGGGGTCACAGCGTGTCCCCAGATAGAGATTTGGTGTTAAAGTCACAGGGTGTCCCCAAAGAGGGATTTGGTTCTAGGGGTCACAGCGTGTCCCCAAAAAGGGATTTGGTATTTGGGGCACAGGATGTCCCCAAAAAGGGATTTGGTGTTGGGGTCACAGGATGTCCCCAAACAGGGATTTGGTTCTAGGGGTCACAGGATGTTCCCAAAATTGGGATTTGGTGCTGGGGGCACAGCGTGTCCCCAAACAGGGATTTGGTGTTGGGGTCATGGGGTGCCCCCAAACAGATTTGGTGCTGGGTCACAGCGTGTCCCCAAACAGGAGTTTGGTATTTGGGGCACAGGATGTCCCCAAAGAGGGATTTGGTGTTAGAGTCACAGCGTGTCCCCAAACAGGGATTTGGTGTTGGGGTCCACAGGGTGTCCCCAGCCAGGGCTGGAATGGAGGGAGGGCGATCAGGGCAGAGCGAGGCTCTGGCTCAGTTTTTAGTCGTGGTTTTAATTAATCTTCATTATCACTCCTAGTTTAAGCTTTGGTCTGTACTTTCTACAGACAGCAGGTGTTAATATTGGCCTGGCATAGCAGGGTCTTCATTATCTGTTCACTGGAGGTTATTCCAGTTAAGCAGTTTAAACATAATAAATTATTAATTATTTAAACAGACTACATTTACTATTAATTATGTAAACATACTAAACTAATATTTAAACCTACTGTATTAACTACTGTGCTTAATTTTTGCTAATAGCAGAAATAAAAACTATATTTATAGGGCAAAACCACTTTAACATTATATATGTAGGATTTATCTTAACACTTGTGAAAAGCCAACAGTATTTATATATTTATATATAATATATATTAATATATACTTTATATATTTATATTTATGTATAACTATATAAATTATATCTTTATAATATATTAAAATATACTTTATATATTAATATATTAATATATTTATATATTAGATAGAAAATATATTATATTTTTATATCCTTATATATAATATAAATATATCTATTTATTTTTATATATTTTATATTTATATTTATATTTATTTATAACTATTTATAACAGTTTCAAGCAGGGCTTGGTGCTGGTTGAGCAGAGCAGAGCCAGACTGGGAAAGGGTTTTTTTCCAGAAGCTTCCATGGGATGCAGGCATGGATCAGCTCCTGGGAAAGGGTTTTTTTTCCAGAAGCTTCCATGGGATGCAGGCATGGATCAGCTCCTGGGAAAGGGTTTTTTTCCAGAAGCTTCCATGAGATGCAGGCATGGATCAGCACATGGAGATGGGGGAGGTTTTGCTCAGAGGGCAGGGCTTGGGCTCACCCCTCACATCTTTGATTTCTTAGCATCAGATCTGCTGAATTCCCTCCCCATCTGAACCTTGGTGATGCCAGCGGGACCTGGTGGCTCTGAAACCACAAAGTTCTCCTTTTTGTGCTTTTGAAAGAGGAGAAACTGGATAAACGACTAAAAAAATGTTGGAGTGGGTGATGTTAGGAATGATGAGGCTGGGAGGACCTTTTCTATTCCCCAAAAGTTTTTGGGGAGTCTCTTCCTCCTTCCTCCCCCTGGCTGTGGAGGAGGAGGGTGAGGAGCAGGACCAGGGGACAGCCAGGGGACAGCCAGGGGACAGCCAGGGACAGCCAGGGGACATCCAGGGGACAGCCAGGGCACAGCCAGGGACAGACAGGGGACATCCAGGGGACAGCCAGGGCACAGCCAGCCCTGCCACCATCTGGAGAGCCTGGCTGCCCCTTCCCTGCTGCCCCATACCGAGATCAAATCACCACCAACACCCTGAAATTATTCATGGCTCTGGGGACTGGTCCAGGGCCTCGTCAGCAGCTGCTGAGCAAATCCCAGCAGCTGCCAGGGCAGCGGGAGGGGCTGGTTCCCTTCCTTCCTTCCTTCCTTCCTGCCTTCCTTCCTTCCTTCCTTCCTTCCTTCCTTCCTTCCTTCCTTCCTTCCTTCCTTCCTTCCTTCCTTCCTTCCTTCCTTCCTTCCTTCCTTCCTTCCTTCCTTCCTTCCTGGCTCCTGCTGCTCCTGCACCTGCAGCAGGGCTGGGCTGGACTGGGCTGGAATTCTGCGAGGTGCCCCTCCAAAATCCCCCAGATTTATTCCAGAATTAAATCTCCAGAATAAATCCTCCAGGATGGGCAGGATGGGCTGGAATTCTGAGGGGTGCCCCTCCAGAATAAGAATAAACCCCCCAAATTTATTCCAGAATAAATCAACCGGGATGGGCAGGAATTCTGTGGGTGCCTCTCCAGAATTAGAATAAACCCCCCAGATTTATTTCAGAATTAAATCTCCAGAATTAAATCTCCAGAATAAATCCCCTGGGATGGGCAGGATGGACAGGAATTCTGTGGGTACCCCTCCAGAATTAGAAGAAACCCCCCAGATTTATTCCAGAATTAAATCTCCAGAATAAATCTCCCAGGATGGGCAGGATGGGCTGGAATTCTGTGGGTGCTTCTCCCTTCCTCCTCCTCCTGCTCAGCCAAGCATCAGGAAGTGAAATTCCAATTCCTGCTGTCTGTGTAGCTGCAAACCTGAAAACCCCAAGGATTTTTGTGTCCTTTTGATGCCTTTCCTGTGCTCTCCTCCCACAAGGTGGGAAACCAGGCAGGACCAGCCTGTTGCTGTCAGGGGATAATTCAGTGACAACTAACGAGTGTAATTTTTTAATTTGTAATTAAAACGAGGGGTTTAGAGTGGTCTTGAATTTTTTATTTTTTAATTCTGATTTATTTTTTTTTAAAGAAACCTTGGGATAATCAGGGTTAGCAGAGCCCCCTTCCCTCCCCAGCAGCTCCAAGAGCAATTCCTCGTTATTTATTGGCACTCCCAAGGATCCCGGTCACCAGGGGGATAAAATCTGTCACCAGTGTCTGCACGGCAGCTTCAGGGGAGGGAAATTTGTGTTTCCCCTGCTCAGACAAGGGTCAGGTCATAAAGCACCGGAGGGGAGAGCCGGGTTCTAAAGGCCGCCCGCGCTGAAAGGTGCAATAATCCCCCGGATTACTTTCCAGGGGAGCTGCAGGGAAATTTACTGCCTTGGAAAGGGATTATCCCAGCGCTGCTGCTGCTGCTGCTGCCCGCGGATCCATTCCCTTTCTTTCCAAAAGGGAAGGAAGTTTTTTATTGGATTCCTGCTGCTCCAGCCCGCGGGAGCCGCTCCCCGCAGCCACCGAGGCTCTCAGGGCTGGGAAAGGGAAAAGGGAAGAGGGAAGAGGGAAGAGGGAAGAGGGAAGAGGGAAGAGGGAAGAGGGAAGAGGGAAGAGGGAAAAGGGAGAAGGGAGAAGGGAGAAGGGAGAAGGGAGAAGGGAGAAGGGAGAAGGGAGAAGGGAGAAGGGAGAAGGGAGAAGGGAGAAGGGAGAAGGGAGAAGGGAGAAGGGAGAAGGGAAGGGAAGGGAAGGGAAGGGAAGGGAAGGGAAGGGAAGGGAAGGGAAGGGAAGGGAAGGGAAGGAAGGGAAGGGAAGGGAAGGGAAGGGAAGGGAAGGGAAGGGAAGGGAAGGGAAGGGAAGGGAAGGGAAGGGAAGGGAAGGGAAGGGAAGGGAAGGGAAGGGAAGGGAAGGGAAGGGAAGGGAAAGGGAAGGAAGGGAAGGAAGGAAAGGAAGGAAAGGAAAGGAAAGGAAAGGAAAGGAAAGGAAAGGAAAGGAAAGGAAAGGAAAGGAAAGGAAAGGAAAGGAAAGGAAAGGAAAGGAAAGGAAAGGAAAGGAAAGGAAAGGAAAGGAAAGGAAAGGAAAGGAAAGGAAAGGAAAGGAAAGGAAAGGAAGGAAAGGAAAGGAAAGGAAAGGAAAGGAAAGGAAAGGAAAGGAAAGGAAAGGAAAGGAAAGGAAAGGAAAGGAAAGGAAAGGAAAGGAAAGGAAAGGAAAGGAAAGGAAAGGAAAGGAAAGGAAAGGAAAGGAAAGGAAAGGAAAGGAAAGGAAAGGAAAGGAAAGGAAAGGAAAGGAAAGGAAAGGAAAGGAAAGGAAAGGAAAGGAAAGGAAAGGAAAGGAAAGGAAAGGAAAGGAAAGGAAAGGAAAGGAAAGGAAAGGAAAGGAAAGGAAAGGAAAGGAAAGGAAAGGAAAGGAAAGGAAAGAAATTAATCCCAGCCACCGTGCCGGGTTTATCCCGAACTCCCCGTCCAGGTGGGAGAAGGAAATTGGAGCCTGGCTCAGGATTCGGCTGGAGTTTGCAGCGCCTTCAGTGCTCAGGAGGTGCTGGAGGGGTCGAGTTTGCTCCAGAGGGATAAAATAGGAGAAGGGATGAAAAGGAGAAGGGATAACCAGGAGGGGGAATGAAGAGGAGAAAAGATAAAGGAGGAGGGATAACAGCAGAAGGGATAATCAGGATGAGGGATAACCAGGAAGAAAAATAAAGAGGAGAACGGATAACCAAGATGAGGGACAAAGAGGAGGAGGAGGAATAATCAGGAGAAGGGATAACCAGAAAGAGGAATTCAGAGGAGAAGCGATAACCAGGATGAAGGATAACCAGGAGGAAGAATAAGGAGGAGAGATAACCAGGAGGAGGGATAAAGAAGATGAGGGATAACCAGGAGAAGGGATAACCAGGAGGAGGAATAAAGAGAAGGGATAACCAGAAGGGATAACAGGGAGCAGGGATAACCAGGAGAGAGGAAAACAAGGATGAAGGATAGCCAAGAGGAAGGATAACCAGGATGATGGATAACCAGGAGGGATAACCAGGAGGAGGAATTAAGAGGAAGAAGGATAACCAGGATGAAGGATAACCAGGAGCAGGGATAACCAGGAAGGATAACCAGGAGGGATAACCAGGAGTAGGGATAACCAGGATAAGGGATAACCAGGAGGAATAACCAGGATGAGGGATAACCAGGAGCAGGGATAACCAGGATGAAGGATAACCAGGAGCAAGGGATAACCAGGAGGAATAACCAGGATGAGGGATAACCAGGAGCAGGGATAACCAGGATGAAGGATAACCAGGAGCAGGGATAACCAGGAGGGATAACCAGGAGTAGGGATAACCAGGATAAGGGATAACCAGGAGGAATAACCAGGATGAGGGACAACCAGGATAAGGGATAACCAGGAGGAATAACCAGGAGGAGGGATAACCAGGAGGGATAACCAGGAGCAGGATAACCAGGAGCAGGATAACCAGGAGCAGGGATAAATCCTCTCCGGAGCAGCCCCAGCTGCAGGAACATCCTTTGCCCTGGCAGCCACCAGGGCTCCGAGCCCGATCATCCCCTCCTGCATCCCCGAGCTCCATCCCCCACCCCGAGCAGAGCCCGGAGCTTCCCAGGGCTGCTCCTGCCCCGCGTTCCCGAATCCTTCCGCAGAACCCCCCCGGGCCCGGGGCTTGGCAGGGGGGTGGGTTTGGTTTTGTTTGATTTCCTTCCCCTGGAAGGCAGCGGCGGGGGCTGGGGCAGCCAAGGCCTTTAATTGTGTGCAATGAAGGCTGACAGCGCCGAGGCGCAGCCTTTAAAAGGGGTACTGAACCTTTAATTCCTGAATAAATCATCTCCAGTCTGTTGCTCCTTCATCTGCAAGCTGTTTGAGCTTGGGGACACACGGGCACTGCTGGGAAGGGTCATTTGGAGATCAGAGCCCTCGCTTGACCCGGGTCACAGGCAGGACACCTGCCACAGGCTGAGCCCGAGCCGGGAATCAAAGGGACGCTGGGGAGATTCCCGATTTTCCCGATTGCTGCTGCAGGAGGGGCTCCGTTCCAGGGGGATGGGAGCTGTGAGTGCCCCTGGCAGCGCTGTCCCCACCGGGCACCAGCCCCAGTGACACCAGGCTGGGCACGTGCCAGCCCCCAGCCCCCGGGTCCTGAGGGGGTTTTGGGGATTCAGTGTCCCAAACATGGTTGGGCACCTTTCAGTGTCAATTTTCTGAGGGATTTTTGGGGATTCAGTGCCCCAAACATGGTTGGGCATGTGCCAGCTCCTGTGTTCTGAAGGGATTTCGGGGATTGAGTGCCCCATCATGGTTGGGCATGTGCCACCCTCCATTTTCTGAAGGGTTTTTTGGGGATTGAGTGCCCCATCATGATTGGGCACCTTCCAGTGTCAATTTTCTGAGGGGATTTTGAGGATTCAGTGCCCCATCATAATTGGGAATGTACCAGCCCATGTTCTGAAGGGTTTTCGGGGATTCAGTGCCCCATCATGGTTGGGCACGTGCCACCCTCCATTTTCTGAAGAGTTTTTGAGTATTGAGTGCCCCATCATGACTGGGCACCTTTCAGTGCCCATTCTCAGAGGGATTTTTGGGGATTCAGTGCCCCAAACATGGTTGGGCATGTCCCAGCCCTCATGTTCTGAAGGGTTTTTGGGGATTCAGTGCCCCACCAAGCTGGGCACCTTCCAGTGTCAATTTTCTGAAGGGTTTTTGGGGATTCAGTGCCCTATCATGGCTGGCCATGTGCCAGTCCCCATTTTCTGAGGGTTTTTTGGGGATTCATGGAGCTGTTCTGTTTCTCACCTGTTTATACCCAAGCAATGACTTCAGTTGCGTTTTCACTCACAGTTATTCAAACTCCATCAGGGAGGAGGAGTCCCTGGGTGCTCTTTTTGGATCCCATCAGGCAGGAGGAGTCCCTGGGTGCTCCAGGAGTCCCTGGGTGCTCTTTTTGGACCTCATCAGGCAGGAGGAGTCCCTGGGTGCTCCAAGAGTCCCTGGGTGCTCTTTTTGGATCCCATCAGGCAGGAGGAGTCCCTGGGTGCTCCAGGAGGAGTCCCTGGGTGCTCCAGGAGTCCCTGGGTGCTCTTTTTGGGCTCTTATTTCTGTGGTCTCCCTAGACAGAATAATCCTCGGGAATAACCATCTTTTGAGTCAGGAATTCCTCCCATGTGCATCGCCCTTTCCCATCACTCGGTTCCATTTAAAAAGATACTGTATTTTTTTTTTATTCCTTAGCACGAATTTATTCTAAATAAATTCTAAATATTCATTTATTACAACCCAGGGATCCTGTCCCCCGTGGTGGGGCGGTGGGAGAGCTCCGGGGTGTTTTGTGCGGGCTGGAGACGCCCCAGCCGTGGGGGGAATTCGGAGCTTCTGGGGGGCAGGAGGAGCCCCCGGGGATGCTCCAGCTGGGAGCAGCCGAACCCCCCTGGCTGTTTCGTGTATCGAGCCGTAATTAGGAGCAAAGGGCAGAGGGGCGCCAAGGAGCATTAATAAATTATCTGCCCGCTTGTTAATTGACGCGGCTCGGGCAGCCCGTGGTGCAGCCCAGGGCTCCGCACGCAGCCTCGTTACCGCCTCATTAGCATATTCAGCTCGCCCTGCTTAAAGCCAATTAGCTCCCGGCCAGGCCTGATTGGGGATCCGCAGCCTCATTTGCGCGGTTTTGAATCGGAGAAGGATCAGGGATGATGGAGAAGCTCGGGGATGGGCAGCGCCGGGGGGGCTCTGCCGGCTGGGGGGCACCGGCAGGAGGAACAGGGCGGTAACCGGGATGGAAAGGAGAGAACGGAGGTGGTGTGGTCCTGGGCGGCCTGGGGAGTTCATTCCTCCCAGTTCATCCTTCCCAGTTCATCCCTCCTAGTTCACCTCTCCCCGTTCATCCTTCCCAGTCCATCCTTTCCAGTTAATCTCTCCCAGTTAATCCTTCCCACTTCATCCCTCCCAGTCCATCCTTCCCAGTTCAACCCTCCTAGTTCACCTCTCCCCGTTCATCCTTCCCAGCTCAGCCTTCTCAGTTCATCTTTCCCAGTTCATCCCTCCCAGTTAGTCCTTCCCAGTCCATCCTTTCCAGTTAATCTCTCCCAGTTAATCCTTCCCACTTCACCCCTCCCAGTTCATCCTTCATCCCTCCCAGTTCATCCTTCATCCCTCCCAGTCCATCCCTCCCAGTTCATCCTTCATCCTTCCCAGTTCATCCTTCCCAGTTCATCCTTCCCAGTTCATCCTTCCCAGTTCATCCTTCCCAGTTCATCCTTCCCAGTTCATCCTTCCCAGTTCATCCTTCCCAGTTCATCCTTCCCAGCTCATCCTTCCCAGTCCATCCTTCCCAGTTCAACCCTCCTAGTTCACCTCTCCCCGTTCATCCTTCCCAGCTCAGCCTTCTCAGTTCATCTTTCCCAGTTCATCCCTCCCAGTTAGTCCTTCCCAGTCCATCCTTTCCAGTTAATCTCTCCCAGTTAATCCTTCCCACTTCACCCCTCCCAGTTCATCCTTCATCCCTCCCAGTTCATCCTTCATCCCTCCCAGTCCATCCCTCCCAGTTCATCCTTCATCCTTCCCAGTCCATCCTTCCCAGTTCATCCTTCCCAGTCCATCCTTCCCAGTCCATCCTTCCCAGTCCATCCTTCCCAGTCCATCCTTCCCAGTCCATCCTTCCCAGTCCAGCCTTCCCAGTCCATCCTTCCCAGTTCAACCCTCCTAGTTCACCTCTCCCCGTTCATCCTTCCCAGCTCAGCCTTCTCAGTTCATCTTTCCCAGTTCATCCCTCCCAGTTAGTCCTTCCCAGTCCATCCTTTCCAGTTAATCTCTCCCAGTTAATCCTTCCCACTTCACCCCTCCCAGTTCATCCTTCATCCCTCCCAGTTCATCCTTCATCCCTCCCAGTCCATCCCTCCCAGTTCATCCTTCATCCTTCCCAGTTCATCCTTCCCAGTTCATCCTTCCCAGTTCATCCTTCCCAGTTCATCCTTCCCAGTTCATCCTTCCCAGCTCAGCCTTCCCAGTTCATCCTTCCCAGTTCATCCTTTCCAGTTCACCTCTCCCAGCTCAGCCTTTCCAGTTCATCCCTCCCAGTTCATCCTTCCCAGTTGATTTCTCCCAGTCCATCTCTCCCAGCACCCATCACCCTGACACCGTGGCACCCTGACCCTGAACATCCTGACCCCATGGCACCCAATATCCTGACCCCATAGCACTCTGACCCCATGGCACCCATCATCCTGAACCCCACGGCACCTATCCCCCTGACCCCGAACATCCTGACCCCACAGCACCCATCTCTCTGACCCCATGGCACCCATCACTTCCCCCTGTGGCTGATCTGGGGTTTTGGGCTCCCCCGTGTTGCTCCCGGCCCAGACTGGAGCTGGATCCGTGTGGAACCCCTGTCCTGCTGTTCCCGGGCTGGGCCGGAGTGAATTTTCCTCCTGGAGCTGCTGTGAGGGATAACTCCAGGATGCTTGGGGCTGGAGATGAAGTGAATTTTTGAATTTTCCTCCTGGAGCTGCCGTGGGGGAGAACTCTGATAATTCCGGGATGCTTGGGGCTGGAGATGAAGTGAATTTTCCTCCTGCAGCTGCCCTGGGGGATAACTCTGGGATGCTTGGGGCTGGAGATGAAGTGAATTTTTGAATTTTCCTCCTGCAGCTGCCCTGGGGGAGAACTCTGGGATGCTTGGGGCTGGAGACGGGTTTATCTCCTGTGGGTACATCCCCTGATCTCCCATCTCGGTGCTGGGAGGAGTTCAGCTCCAAAAATCATCAGCAATCACGAAGCAATTAACTCTGGGAAGTTTTGCTGGCCCAGTTTTTGAAGTTTGCTTTGATTCCCTGCCTGCTGTGGCTGTTCATCACTTTAATGCAGCGTTCTGCATTTTAATCATCATTTTATCTGCTGTAATTTATGGTGTGTTACCTTAACCGAGGAAGCATTTCCATGTATTGAATGTCTCCACGTAGCAAACCCCTGCTCTGACGCCTCCTCTCAAGCGCCAGCTGTTTTATTAATTAAAAGCAAACAATTATCAGTTTAATAGAGAGGTAAAAGGGTTTTTTATCCCTCCTCCTGGGCACAGAGTCTCCTCTGGAAATCCCAATTCCTCCCCAGTGCCGTGTCCTGTACCTGCAGGCACTGCCTGCCATTCCCACGGTGCTCTCTTAAGGTCAACAAGAATTAATTGTAAATTAATTAAAGTTTCTGATGTTTGGGCTAAAGGGGAGCACAACAAAGCCGCCTCTGCTCTTTGCCAGTCGAAGCCAGATCTGGAGGGAGCTGGGTGTTATCAATAATTAACCGGGGTAATTTAGGGGAAGTGTTAGGGCGTTAATGAAAACGTGAAATGTTTTAATTATCCTGCGAGGAGCTGGAAACGCTGGGGCTGCCGAGGAAGAGGAGGGGATGCACAATTAATGCTTGGGAGCTGCTGCTCCCAACGGGATCCCGGGGTGTCCCTGGGGTGGGGCACCCCAGGGACTGGAGGTCCCTGCACCCCATCACAGCCAGGGGAGGAGCTGCCCAACCCAGGCTTTTATTTTAAAATTTATTTTATTATTTTTAATTTTAAAACTTCTGTTAATTGCATCATAATCAAGCTGTGGAACCCATCTCAGCCACGGGAAGACCTGCCCAACCCAGGCTTTTATTTTAAAATTTATTTTTAAACTGCTTTTTTTTTAATTTTAAAACTTCTGTTAATTGCATCATAATCAAGCTGTGGAACCCATCTCAGCCAGAGGAGGACCTGTCCAACCTGGGCTTTTATTTTAAACCTTATTTTAAAACTTATTTTATTTTTAAAAGTTATTTTAAAACTTCTGTTAACTGCATTGTAACTAAGGGATGGAACCCATCAGAGCCAGGGTAGGACCTGCCCTACCTGGGCTTTTAGTTTAAAACTGATTTTATTTTTTTAATTTTAAAATTTCTGTTAATTGCATCGTAATTAAGCTGTGGAACCCATCTCAGCCACGGGAAGACCTGCCCAACCCGTGCTTTTATTTTAAAATTTATTTTTAAACTGTTTTTTTTTTTAATTTTAAAGCTTCTGTTAATTGAATCATAATTAAGTGGTGGAACACATCACAGCCAGGGTAGGACCTGCCCAACCTGGGCTTTTAGTTTAAAACTTATTTTAAAATTGATTTTATTTTTTTTTATTTTAAAACTCCTGTTAATTGCATTGTAATTAAGCTGTGGAACCCATCACAGCCAGGAGAGGACCTGCCCAACCTGGCCTTTTAATTTAAACCTTATTTTATTTTTAAAAATTATTTTTAAACTTCTGTTAATTGCATTGTAATTAAGCTGTGGAACCCATCACAGTCAGGGTAGGACCTCCCCAACCTCGGCTCTTATTTTAAGCCTTATTTTTAAACTTATTTTATTTTTTAAAATTAATTAAAAACTCCTGTTAACTGCATTGTAATTAAGCTGTGGAACCCATCACAGCCAGGGGAGGACCTGCCCAACCTGGGCTTTTATTTTTAAACTTATTTTATTTTTAAAAGTTATTTTAAAACTTCTTTTAACTGCATTGTAACTAAGGGGTGGAACCCATCAGAGCCAGGGTAGGACCTGCCCAACCTGGGCTCTTATTTTTAAACTTATTTTATTTTTTTAAATTTTAAAACTTCTGTTAATTGCATTGTAATTAAGCTGTGGAACCCATCACAGTCAGGGTAGGACCTCCCCAACCTCGGCTCTTATTTTAAACCTTATTTTTAAATTTATTTTATTTTTAAAAATTAATTAAAAACTTCTGTTAATTGCATTGTAATTAAGCTGTGGAACCCATCAGAGCCAGTGTAGGACCTGCCCAACCTGGGCTTTTATTTTATTTTTATTTTAATTTTTATTTTATTTTTTATTTTATTTTATTTTATTTTTATTTTAATTTAATTTAATTTTATTTTATTTTAATTTTATTTTATTTACTTCTGTTAACTGCATTGTAACTAAGGGGTGGAACCCATCTCAGCCAGGGGAGGACCTGCCCAACCTGGGCTCTTATTTTAAACCTTATTTTAAAACTGATTTTATTTTTTTAAATTATTTTAAAACTTCTGTTAACTGCATTGTAACTAAGCTGTGGAACCCATCACAGCCCCAACCCGGGGTTTTAGTTTAAAACTTATTTTAATTTTTTTTTTTTTTAATTTTAAGACTTCTGTTAATTACATTGTAATTAAGCTGTGGATGGCTCAGCCTGGCCCCGATGTCCCTCTGCAGGAGGAAGGGAAGGATAAGGGAATTTTTCCCTGGAAGTGTCCCAGGCCAGGTGAGGTTTAACATGGGCTCTCCAGGGTCTCCCATCCCCAGTGTTTGCTGCTGATAATGAATTTATTGCCCACTGAGGAGCGGGACTGGTTCAGGCCAGCTTTGCTGAGAGGGTTGGGGTGAGGATGAGGAAGGAGCCGTTCAGAAATCCTGGTGGCATCCAGGGAAACCCTACGGGGATGACTCAGGAAGCTGCCAGGAGGAGCCTGGAAAAAACCCTGTGGCATTTCCAGAATGGAATGGAAGTCAGGGATGGCTGGGAAGGGCCAGCAGGAGGGTGGAGCTGTGCTGTGCTCCCAGGAAATCCCAATCCCGTGGGTTTTCCTTGGCTCTGGAATGAGAACCCAGGACATCCCTCTGGCTGCCCTGGGTGGCCCCAGACCCTGGCACGGAGTCAGAAGTGTCAGTGCCCTTGACCTCAGTCCATGGGAGAAATTACCAACCTTGTGTGAAGATTTACAAGCCACAAGAGTTTGATTAGGATGATAATTAATTTATCACAGGGTGCAAATGTAGAATTTTGGGGGTTTTAATGAAGGCTCAAGGAGGCAAAATGGAGGAATCTGGGTGTGTCCCTGTCCTTCTGCTCCTTCTTCTTGTCCTCCATTTCCTGCTGTGGTGGTGGCACTTTTGGATTGGGTTAGAAATGAACTGACACAGGTGAGAGGTGTTGGTGTGTAACTGCAAACATGGAACACGCAGTGCTTGGGGTAAAGAGTTCAGACTGAACTGGGATTTGGTCCAGCCAATAAAATTCTGGGATTTGGTCCATCCAATAAAATTCTGGGATTTGGTCCATCCAATAAACTTCTGGAATTTGGGACAACCTAGAAAATTCTGGACATCCTGGTTGGGGTCAGTCAGCCACAACCTGGACAGCAGCAAGGACCCCAGCAGGGCAGGGACTGAATGTACCAGATCAGAAATAATAAATAATAAAAAATAATGAACAACCTTGAGAACCTGAGCCGATGCATCTCGACCTCTTCCTCTGGCCCAGGGCTTGGGAGAAGGAGTTTCTATCAATACCTTGGGTCATCCCAACAAGAAACCCGAGACTGGACCAGCACAGGGAGGGCACAGGGATGGGTCTAATCCTGTTTGGAAAGGTGCTTCCCACTGTTATAAACAACAATTCTCCAATCTTTCGTTTAGGAAATTTATTGGAAAATAGCAATATGAAAATCTGAGCAGAGCCACAATCAAAGTCAGTTCTGAGCCGGGGATCAGAGCTGGGTGAACCACAGACACGGCCTCTCTGTACCAATGTCCCCACATTCACACCAGCAATCTTCCAAAGCCAGTTCTTACACTGTTCTTGGTGTCCTGAGGCTGTCCATTGTTCAGTTTTTGGATATGCAGACAGGTTTCTTTTTTCTGAGGTTTGCTTGATGAACAGAATTCCAGGAAGGTACACTTGTCTTGATTGCATCTTCTTGGGCAGGGCAGTGGGATGTGTGTCCTTGGTGAGCAGATTTGATGCTGATCTGGTGTTGATGGCTGAGTTGTTGGCCTTGCCCAACTCCTTCAAGTCCTGTTACACCCTGCACTGTGCTGCAAAATTCCTTCTCTTTTGGGTTTCTGCAAAATTCCTGCTCTTTTGGGTTTCTGCAAAATTCCTGCTCTTTTGGGTTTCTGCAAAATTCCTGCTCTTTTGGGTTTCTGCAAGATTCCTTTTCTTTTTAGTTTCTGCAAAATTCCTTCTCTTTTGGGTTTCTGCAAGATTCCTTCTCTTTTGGGTTTCTGCAAAATTCCCTCTCTTTTGGGTTTCTGCAAAATTCCTTTTCTTTTTAGTTTCTGCAAAATTCCTTCTCTTTTGGGTTTCTGCAAAACTCCTTCTCTTTTGGGTTTCTGCAAGATTCCTCCTCTTTTGGGTTTCTGCAAAACTCCTTCTCTTTTGGGTTTCTGCAAAACTCCTTCTCTTTTGGGTTTCTGCGAAATTCCCTCTCTTTTGGGTTTCTGCAAAATTCCTCCTCTTTTGGGTTTCTGCAAAATTCCTCCTCTTTTGGGTTTCTGCAAAATTCCTTCTCTTTTGGGTTTCTGCAAAATACCTTTTCTTTTGGGTTTCTGCAAAATTCCTTCTCTTTTGGGTTTCTGCAAAATTCCTTCTCTTTTGGGTTTCTGCAAAATCCTTCTCTTTGGGTTTCTGCAAAATACCTTTTCTTTTGGGTTTCTGGAGGAGGATGGTGTAGTTCCTGCTCATTCAACCCTGAACGAAATTTGTACAGGGGGTAGCTGAGGGATACAGTTTATTTTAACCATATACATATTTGCTTTAATCAAACATTAATTAACCATCGATATATAACACCACCAGGAGCTCTGTCAGTCTGGTAAGTGCAATTATTTGGGGTGAAGGGGGAAAATGCTGGAAAGAATGGGAAAAGCTTCAAGGATTTATGGATCCTTGAAGGGCATCCCAGTGGTGCCCAACAGAGGGGCTGCGCTGCCAGGTGAGGGCACCAGGGATAGGTGGTGGCTCTAAAAACGCTGGCATTGTATAAAAATAAAAGTTTAGGTGGTGGAAAAGCCACAAATCTGCCTCTTGTTCGGGGGGGAGGGAGCTGTGGGGACCCAGCAAATGCTTTTAATAAAATGTTCTTTCCTGAGTCCAGGGGAAAAAATCCCACAAACCTCAAACTTTTCCCATTACATAAGGAGCAGCTGCTGCCGGGCAGAGCCGTGGTTCCCCCCAGCACAGCCCTGTCCCCGTCCCCGTCCCTGTCCCCGTCCTTGTCCTGTCCCCAGCCGCCTTGGGGACCCGGCTCCCCGCCAGGCGGTGGGATGGAATTCCCAAAGAATCCGCGGCTGGATGAGGCTTGGAGCACCCTGGGGTGGTGGAAGATGTCGCTGCCCATGGCAGGGGGTGGCAGTGGATGATCCGTGAGGTCCTTTCCCAAATATTCCCGGGATTTGGTGATTCCCTCGGAGAGGAGGATGCGGGGCAGGTGCCCGCGCTGGTGGCAGGGAGGACCCGTCCTGTCACACGGGGTGACACGGCTGGGTAATTTCTGCGGCAATTAACGCCTCATTAAAGTGCACGAGGGAACAATCAGAGCAGTGAATTTTACCCGGCACAATGGCTGGGCCCTCGGGGTTTTTCTGCTTTTCTTTTGAAAAGGAAACAGTCTTTTTTTTCTGGCTTTAACTGCTCCCTGTCTGGAGGCTGAGGAGGAGGAGGGAGCCTTGGTGGGATCTCCATTCCCAGCTGGAGCTCGGGCATCACCCCCGGGGTGGGATGAAGATGAGGAGGAGGTGACCAGGGGTGCAGAGTGAAAATGGGCATGTGAATCATAGAATTGTTATAAATGAATTCAGCCAATTTAATGATTAAAGGAATTTATTTAAAAATCAAAGTAAAATTGGAAAAGCCACAAGGAATTTAGCGCTGAGCCGGGTGATCAGTGCTGGGTGAGCTGGGATCAGACAGCTCCGTACCCCTGGCAGTTCACAGGTGCTGATTTCACAGGGTATTTTTAAATGTTTTCAGAATTTGAGAGATCCTGGGTGTTCTTCCTGCATCCTCTCATTGATCTCATCCCTTTTCACATTTAATACATGTTGTTTCTTGTGGTGCTTTTAACAAGAGTTTTTCCTGGAATACTCTGATTGCTGGAATCCTATTAGATGATAATCCCCTCGAATATCTTGTTCTGGTGACAAATATTTATCTTATCATTAATGTATATTTCTTGGGTTTTCACTGGATGGAATAATCCTCCAGAATAACCATCTTTTGAGACAGGAATTCCTCCCGTGTATATTGGTCTTTCCAGTCACTCGGTTCCATTTAAAGATATACTGTATTTTTTATTTCTTAGCACGAATTTATTCTAAATCATACATTACAGAATCAATATGATTTCAGCAGAAACCGTTTAAAGTCAACTTATTTCATATCCTACCATGACATGGCCATGGTTGGGGAGCCCCTGAGCATTTCTGGCCGGGTTTTGGGGGTTTGTTCCCCACCGCCGTGACCTCAGTGGGAGCAGCTGAGCCCTGACCGTGTCCCTCTCTCCTCAGGAGCCTGATGCCACGGACCCTGGAGGGACAGATCACCATGGAGAAGACCCCCAGCTACTTTGTCACCAAGGAGGCCCCGCGGCGCATCCACAACATGTCCCGGGACACCAAGCTGATCGTGGTGGTTCGCAACCCCGTCACCCGCGCCATCTCGGACTACACGCAGACCCTCTCCAAAAACCCCTCCATCCCCAGCTTCCAGGCCCTGGCCTTCAAAAACCTCAGCACGGGACTGATCGACACGAGCTGGAGCGCGGTGAGGATCGGGATCTACGCCAAGCACCTGGACAATTGGCTGCAGTACTTCCCGCTCTCCAAATTCCTCTTTGTCAGCGGGGAGAGGCTGGTCAGCGACCCTGCCGGGGAGATGGGCCGTGTCCAGGACTTCCTGGGGCTCCAGAGGGTGGTGACGGACAAACATTTCTATTTTAACGAGACCAAGGGCTTTCCCTGCCTGAAGAAGCCGGAGGAGGGGAGCAGACCCCGCTGCCTGGGGAAATCCAAGGGGCGGCCGCACCCCAGAATCGACGGGCAGGTGGTGCAGCGCCTGCGGGAGTTCTACAGACCCTTCAACATGAAGTTTTATCAGATGACAGGGCAGGATTTTGGGTGGGACTGAGCCCATCCCCAGGGCACGCTGGCGGGCTGGCACCTGGGCTGCCAGGACTGCGGTCCAGGGATGCCCGTGGTCATTGTGGTCCAAGGGTGCCTGTGGTCATCTGGATCCAGGGATACTCATGATCATCATGATCCAGGGACACTCATGGTCATCGTGGTCCAAGGACACTCATGGTCATCGCAGTCCAGGGATGCCCATGGTCATCATGGTCCAGGGATGCTCGTGGTCATCGTGGTCCAAGAGTGCCCATGGTCATCATGGTCCAAGGGTGCCCGTGGTCATCTGGATCCAGGGACACTCATGGTCATCGTGGTTCAGGGATGCCCATGGCCATCATGGTCCAGGAATGCCTGTGGTCATCTGGATCCAGGGACACTCATCGTCATTGTGGCTCAGGGATGCCCATGGTCATCATGGTCCAGGAATGCCTGTGGTCATCTGGATCCAGGGATACTCGTGGTCATCGTGGTCCAGGGACATTCATGGTCATTATGGTTCAGAGAAGCCCATGGTCATCATGGTCCAGGGATGCTCGTGGTCATCATGGTCTAGGGACACTCATGGTCATTGTGGTCCAAGGGTGCCCATGGTCATCTGGATCCAGGGACGCTTGTGGTCACTGTTGTCCAGGGATGCCTGTGGTCATCGTGGTCCAAGGATGCCCGTGGTCATCTGGATCCAGGGACGCTTGTGGTCACTGTTGTCCAGGGATGCTCGTGGTCATCATGGTCCAAGGATGCCCGTGGTCATCATGATCCAGGGACACTCATGGTCATCGTGGTCCAGGGATTCTCGAGGTCACTGTTGTCCAGGGATGCTCGTGGTCATCATGGTCCAAGGACACTCATGGTCATCGCGGTCCAGGGATGCCCATGGTCATCATGGTCCAGGGATTCTCGTGGCCATCGTGTTCCAGGGATGTCCGTGACCAGCACCAGCACCCTCCTCCCTTCATTCTAATTTATATCGGACTTTTTCTGGCAGGAAATGGACTTTTCTGGAGTAGAGAGAAATATTTAAGGAATAAAACCACAGATGAGCCCTGTCCCCTCCCTGAGCAGATTAAATATTCTTCCATATAAACCTTGCTGATCTCCATTGACTGCGAGCGTTCCGGGTGGGAGCGTGGGGAATAAAACCCGGAATAAAACCTTTGGAAACCTCTGGGGCAGCAGCCAGGGGGGTTTTGCTGAACCAAGCTTGGGGGTGACACAGACCCTGGTGGCCAGGGGTCGGCTGGGCAGCAAACCCCAATCCTGGAGAGGGTTTGTACACGGAAAAGAGTCCGTAGGAATTTCCCAGCTGAGCACAACAATGAGCAGCAGCAGCTCTGGATAAATGCCAGGCCCTGGCTTAGGGAGGGGGAGTTGTGGATCACCTTCCCATGTTCCCAAGAGAGAGCAGGGCCTTCCTAACCCTTAGGAGGAAAATTCCAGCTTCCCCACAATTTACCCAAGCTCTGCCCTTTCAGTTCAACAATCTCAACAGTTTTCCAAATCTGCAGCCATCGAGGGAGGCTGCAGAAATTACTTTAATCTCCACTAACTATTTTCCCTTAATTAAAGACGAGGAAAACATTTAATTAACCTCTAAGATCTTATTAGTGACTTGTATTTGTCTCTTTAATGAGGCAATTATGAGTTTTGGAGGGCCCTCAGGCCCCACATTATTTGCAAATGTGCTTTGGCTGTGGTTTCTTCCATCGAGCAGCATCCCAAAGCTGCATCCCAGAGCTGCTCGGGTTCCTCCTGCCCTGGCTGCTGCTGCTGCCTGGGCACGGTGAGGGAAGCAGGAGTGTCACACTAGGACACGAATGAACACACACTCACACGCTGAGACGTCCAAGGCAAAAGAGGGAAACTTTATTTACAAAACTGGAATTTGTAGGTTTTTCAAAGTGACAGCGGATTGGAGGATGAAATCCCACCTGTCAACCACTCTGGTCACATCAATAGTTTATCAATTTTCTCCTTTTCCAAGAAGGAATGTTAACAACCTTGTGTTTTTCATGAAAGTGTGTGAGAATTCCAATGTAAAAAATGTAAATATCAGAAGACTTTCGAAAACCAGGGTGACATTGGTGCCACTTCTGGGATGTACAGTGGGGCTCATCCCCTTTCCTCACAGCTCCAGGGTGGTTTCACACCCACACCCGGTGTTTTATTCCTGCTCCCCGGTCCTGGCAGCTCCCTTGTGTCCCTGCAGGTGAGGTGTTTCCTGTGCCATGCTCTGGGCTGCAGGTGAGGTTGGACACATTCCTGTTCACTCCCGGGATGGGTGACACGTGCAGGGACAGGCTTGAGGTGACACTGGAGGGAAATGCAAACAGCTGCCAGTGTCTGTGTGGAGGGGGACATGGAGGTGACAGTCCCGGGGGGTTTGTGACAGGCACAGAGCAGGAAATCACCAAGGAAAAGCGAGAGGAGATGAAACCGGGAGTGGCTGAAATCCTAAAATCCTCGGAGTGGTGCAGCTTTGGTGGGGATGCGCTCAGCACCCCGTGCCCAGTTCGGGGTCCCCTGGCTGTGTCCCCCAGGTCTGTGATTTGGGGTCCCCCCAGCTGTGTCCCCCCAGGTCTGTGACCCCTGGGGTGGGTTCAGCACCCTGTGCCCAGTGTGGTGTCCCCCCAGGTCTGTGATTTGGGGTCCCCCGGCTGTGTCCCCCCAGGTCTGTGACTCCTGGCCATCAACCAACAGAGATGGGCTGGCTTCAGCACCCCATGCCCAGTTCGGGGTCCCCTACTTGTGTCCCCCCAGGGATTGTGATCTGGGGTCCCCCAGCTGTGACCCCCCAGGTCTATGATTTGGGGGTCCCTCAGCTGTGTCTCCCCCAGCTCTGTGATTTGAGGGTCCCCCAGCTCTGTCCCTCCAGGTCTGTGATTTGGGGTCCCTCGGCTGTGTCTCCCCCAGGTCTGTGATTTGGGGGTCCCCGGCTGTGTCTCCCCAGGTTTGTGATTTGGGGTCCCCCAGCTCTGTCCCCCCAGTCTGTGACCCCTGGCCATCAACCAACAGAGTTGGGTTCAGCACCCCATGCTCAGTGCGGGGTCCCCCGGCTGTGTCTCCCCAGGTCTGTGATTTGGGGGTCCCTCGGCTGTGTCTCCCCCAGGTCTGTGATTTGGGGTCCCCCAGCTCTCTGTCCCCCAGGTCTGTGATTTGGGGTCCCTCAGCTCTCTCCCCCAGGTCTGTGATTTGGGGTTCCCCGGCTGTGTCTCCCCCAGCTCTGTGATTTGGGGTCCCCCAGCTCTCTGTCCCCCAGGTCTGTGATTTGGGGTCCCCCGGCTCTGTCCCCCAGGTCTGTGATTTGGGGTTCCCCGGCTGTGTCTCCCTCAGGTCTGTGATTTGGGGTCCCCCAGCTCTGTCCCCCCAGGCCTGTGACCCCCCGGCCGCCGCCCCAGCGGGGCTGGGATGTCGGAGCTGCTGGAGCCCCTTGTCAGCCTGGCTGGCAGCTCCAGTGATGGACTGCGCTCTGCTTGTTTAGGTTTTGTTTCCAGCCACGACATTCGACCAAATTATTCTCCAGCAAGAGCTTTAAAGTTTCCCAAGTGCCTGTGAAAGGCTGGAAACGCTGATAGTGATCCTATTTCTCAGCTGAGTGACTGCATTCAGCCCCAGCCATATTGATATGCAAAACGCTCAGGGTCCCGGCTCTAAAGATGGTTTCTGTCTGCCCTGTGAAAGGGACCCATACTTTTTTAAAGCCCGGCCCTTTCTAAAGCCGCACAATACCATATAGACTATGCCATTTAAAGCATCTGAAGCGACCCAAAATGTATTGAAATCTCGCTTTGCAGACTCATTAAGGCCACTCAATGGGTTCTGGCAAATACCGTGCCAGGGCTGACCGCACGGATTAAGACTTTTGAAGTGTTACACAAACCCCCTGCTTAAACTAATTGCTGCCCCGCAGCTCACGAGGTCAAGTATTTGTATTCATTGCCTCCGAGAGGAGCCACTTATGGCTCTGTCCAGGTGAAGTCTGCACTTCATTAGATCAAGACAATAAAAGCAGCTTTGGTAGGAAGGGGATGAAATCGCTGAGCCAAGCGCAGGCTTAAGTCCACCTCGGCGGAGTTTGTGGTGCTTTCAAGAGCTCCAGTGGAGCGATGTGCTCCCAAAGAAAGTGTTTCAGTGCAGGATGGTGACACAGCAGCCCTGTCCCACTTGGGCTGTCCTGGAGGGTTCAGCTTGAGCAGAGATTCCTTGGAATTCTGAGCGCTCACTGAGCGCTTCTCCAGTGGCACATTTCATCCTCCAGGGTTGTGGAATCCTGGAATGGTGACCTCAAAGTGCACCCAGTGTCACCCCTGCCATGGCAGGGACACCTCCCACTGTCCCAGGCTGCTCCAAGCCCTGTCCAGCCTGGCCTGGAACATTTCAAGGGATCCAGGGGCAGCTGCTCTGGGAGGAATTGCCACAGAGGCTCAGGGACAGGTGTCACTGCTGGATGTCACTGCTCAAAACCTCTGGGAATAAAGTTAGAACGAGAGGATGCTGAGCTGTGCTGGTGTTTTCTGGGACAGAGGGAGTTTGGGCAGCTGCCTGCTCAGGGGACTGACAAAACACCCTGTGCTCGTGGAGCTGGAAAAATGTCTCTGGAGCACCAGGTTATTTGGGGAAGTGCCAGAGCAAGAGGATGATGAAGATCCAGCTTTGCAGCCAAGTATGAAATGAAGTTTTCATCCCCGTCTCAGTTAGCCGAAGTTTCCATTTCTAGACCCAGTTTTGTTTTGAAAATCCAGCTATCCAAAGTTTTGTGGTTCCTGTGCTCTGGGCCTCCCTCTCCGTTCCACTCCATAAGCCAGGAAGAGCAGGGCTGGGAGAGCTTTCCAAAATTTTTTTATTTACTCCTTTTTTTCTGTTATACCAGTTTTAGGAGGACAGAAGGGAAAGAACAAAAATAGGGAAGAAAAAAAAGCTCCAAAAGCAAGAAGTTAAAACTTCTCTGCTTTTGCGTGGGTCTGGAGACGAGGAGAGCTGCAGGGCTGATTTTCAGTCCCACATTTCATCTTGAATGTTTATAACCTGAAACAGGGAAAAAGTCATGCTCTTCCCTGGAAATGCCCATTCCCGTTCCCATTCCCATTCCCCATTCCCCATTCCCATTCCCATCCCTGTTCCCATTCCAATTCCCCTTCACCATTCCCCTTTCCCATTCCCATTCCATTCCCATTCCCCATTTCCATTCCCATTCCCATTCCCATTCCCCATTCCCATTCCCGTTCCCATTTCCCTTTCCCATTCCCATTCCCATTCCCATTCCCATTCCCATTCCATTCCCATTCCCATTTCCATTCCCATTCCCATCCCCATTCCCATTCCCCCATTCCCTTCCCATTCCCATTCCCATTCCCATCCCTGTTCCCATCCCTGTTCCCATTCCCGTTCCCTTCCCATTCCCATTCCCATTCCCATTCCCATTTCCCATTCCCATCCCATTCCCATTCCCATTCCCATGTGTGTACCCAAACCTTCCCCAGGTGAGGCTGGTGCTGCCAGGCACCTGTGGGCTATAAAAGCTGGGAGGAGGCCCTGGAGCCTCCCTGCAGGATTTCCCTCAGCCCTGCAGGATTTCCCCCAGCCCTACGGGATTTCCCCCAGCCCTGCAGGATTTCCCCCAGCTCTGTGGGGTGCAGAGGCTGTCCCAGCTCGGGGAACAGGAGCTGGCACTGGTTGGTAAGTGGGGGCTGCTGCCAGGGGTGTTGGGCATCATTCCTGCTGGTTTTGGGATTGCTGCAGTGTGGTTGTGTGCAGCCATCGTGTGCAAATCCTGAATTTATGCTCCCATTTGAAACAGCAAGGCGTTGCCTCGATTAATTAATTTATATCACGTGAAAAATAAATAAATTGGTGCCTTTCTGGCAGGGTTCCCCTGGCAGGAGGTGAGCCCCAGGCTCCAACTGTGAATCCCTCATGGGTATGGGGTGGAGGGGCACTGCCAGCACTGCTCCTTCCCCAGGGAATGGGCAGGAGGAGGGGGGTGGCTGCAGCCTTTGGGGCTCATGGTGATGCCACAGCTGGTATTGGAGGAGAGAATGGAGCTGTAAGGGCTGATCCAGCTCCATTTTTCCCAGTTTATGTTGTTAGGAAAATTAATCCACAAATCAGAGGTTTATGTCCAAAAAGGAGATAGAGGAGTCTTTTTATTTTATTTGAATAAAGGGAGAGGCCATGGGGCATTTCCCCTGGGGTCTCTCAGATTTTTGGAGGATCCAGCCTCCTTTTTATCCCAGTTTTCCCCTCTCTCTTTCCCCATTGGCTGAGGTACTTGAGAGGCGCAGACTTCCCGGAATGTCTAATACCCTAAATTCCCCTTTTAATGTATAACCCCCCTAATTTTTAATTCTTATGGGATTTATGTTTTTTCCCCTCATTGTTTCTTTCATCTTTCAATATCCAATTTTATTTTTCAGCAAACCTATGGTTTATTTGTAAAGTCAAATCTCTTCTTTTCCATTCATCCATCAGGGGAACCCTTCCCATTGATTCTCTTATCCCTCAATATTGGTTTTACCTACCAGCAGACCCATGGTTGGTTTATAAAGACAAATCTGTCGTTCCTCTCACTGTGGCTGGGAGTACTGGTGCAGGAAGGATTGGGCTGGCACAGCCAGCTCTGCCAGCCACGCCTGGAAATCATCAGTGAGGGAATTTTCTCATTTCTTTTTTTCTTTTTACTCCGAGTTTTAACTTCCATCTGATGGCTGATTGCTGAAGACCCCCCCTGGCAGCCTCAGCATGCTGCTGGCAGATGCCAGAGGGAAGGAAAGTGTGAGGGATGGAGGGCAGCGGGAGAGAGGCCGGGAAACTGGGAAACACTCCTGGTGGGGATGGGAAAGGGGCCTGTGCAACAGCCAGCCTTTAATTAAGGGTCTTTAAAGAGCTTTCCCAGCTGGTTAACATTGCCTTGCCATATTGGAGTGGTTTAGAGGGGGTGACTCCCTTCCTGTCAGCCCTGTGCGTGTGTGACGGGTCCTGGTCCCTCACCTCTTTGGAAAAGTGGGGCAGGGAAAAATGGGTCCAAGCCTTGTGGAGTGGACAAGGAGAGCCCTCCACACTCCCAGTGGAGAAGCTTTTTTCTGTGTTGGTTGTACACCCAAGGTGTTTAGTGCAGCTGTCTGGTCCCTGGAGAAGTTGGAGGGGGATTTGTGCCTGTGGCACCACCAGGGGCTGCAGGGGACAGCGTGTGACACCCAGCACCCAAACTCTGGATTGGGAATGCCTGATCCAGCCCTGGGGTGGGTGTTGGTGACAGGAACCAGCCCTGGCTGTGGGGAGCTGTGAGGGCAAAGCTCCACCTCGAGTGCAGGAGCTCCTGGGATGGGGTGCTGGGGGTGCTGTGGGGCACCCACACCGCCTCTGTCCTGTTCCTCCTGCTGGAATGGACCTGCAGAAATGAGCTCTGGAGTGACAGCATTTCCCTCCTGCCAGCTGGGGACAGGCTTTGCTGTGCTGTGCTGAAACTTCCTGGGGGTTTTATCTCATCTTTTTTGGCTTTATCTGCTCACCCCAATCCTCCCAGAGCCTTCCTTCCTCCTTCCCATGCTGGAATTGCCCTGTACCAAATCCTCTTGGAGGCAAGAGCAGAGCTGCCAGTGGGATGGGGACTGTGGGGTCCTGTCCCTGTTTCACCAGGGGGTTTATTGGGGTCTGGAACCTCCTGCTGAGGTTTCAGCCTCCAGCTGCACTTGCAGAGGAGGAGGTGATGCAAAGCCAGCTCCAAGTGTGCTGAGAGGGTTTTGCTCCCCCTTTTCCAGAAGAGCATCCCCTGACCACTGGAGCATCCCTGCAGTTTGCTCTCCTGCTCCCTTCATCCCAGCTGGGGCTGAGGGATGCACAGCTGAGCACCATCTTCCTCCTCCTCCTCTGCATGTCCCAGCTTGAGCTTCCCCACTCTGTCAGCTCTGAGGACATGGATATTGCTGGGGCTCCCTCTGCTCCCACAGCCTGCTTTTATCTCTGGGAAAAAAAATCCTAATAAAAGCCAAAAGGCAACTTTAATAGTGTAATATTAGAGAGGGCTGGGAGGGAAAGGCTCCTGCCTGGGGCCATGGCACAGCTGGGGTCCCAAGCACGGATCCACGCTTCCATTTAGGGATGCACAGGGAAAATGAGGGGGGAAACCAAATTAAATCAATGTTTGCTGGGCTTGGCTGATGTGTGCTGTGCTCAGGGAGCGGGGAGACAAGGCTGAGCCTCCTGTTACCTTTAGGACAGGTGTTGGGATTTTTCTGTGCCTGTGGAAGGTGTGATCCCTGAAATCCTGGAGCAGCCTGCCCAGGCATGGGCATCCCTCAGCAAGGGGCACAAGCAGGCAGCAAAATCCAGCCACAGGCTGAAATAACCGGTGGAAAACATTCCAAGTCCGGAGAGGCTTCGCAATAATTTCCACATTCCGTAATTTTTCTCAAGAGGGGAAGAGAGGCAAGCCTGGAATAATTACCCACACAAGCAGCCATTGAAACGCTCTGTGCCGCGAGTACTGATCGCTTACTGTACTTAACAAGACAATTTTGGCTCTGGGCTCATGAAAGCAAGCAGTGATTAAAGCTCTTGTTTGCAGGATCCATGAGCCAAAGCACAAAAGTCTGTTGCTAGATCCAAGCCTGGACTTGGCAAGCGGCTCCTGCGTGGGGACTGAGCCAAGGTGGAGTGGCTGTGCTCGGGGTCTGGGGGTGCTCCCCCCATCCTGCCAGCTCCAGGTGTGCAGGGGTGACTCGTGCTCCCAGCCCCGGGGATGTTTTGCAGGGAGTGGAAGGTGTTGCAGCTCTTTGGGGCTGGGAGAGCCTCCTGGGAGGTGGGAAGGAGCAGGTGTTGAGCTGGAAATGGGGTCAGTGGGTGTCTGAAGGTAAAAGGAGTGTGCAGGCAGTGAGGGGCTTGGCTGGAGGCAGAGCTCAAGCTGCCTGGATCTGGGGATTCCTCATTTCCAGGGTGTCTCAGGCTCCAGCTAAACTGAGGGAGCTGTTCCCTGCTGTGAGGCCGTGGGGATATCCTGATTGCCCGTGGGTAAAAGTGCTGAAAGTGTCCTTTGTGTTGTGCTGGGCACCACCCTGCTCGGAAATGCTGCCCTGGAATGAACTGGGACCAGCAGGGCCAGAGCTCACAGCAGCACTGGGGGTGTTACTGCAGCATTTGTGGGGATCCCTGATCACGGCCCTTCTCCCTGCCTGGCTTTGTGGCTGACTTTGGGTTTGATGCAAGGTTATCCCCTCTGGGCAGTGATATTTTGGCAGCAAAGCCCAGAGGAGCTGGCTGTGAGTTCCAGTCAGTCCCACAGGTGCTCTGTGCTGCTTGCTGAGGTCTCCCCTAAACCTGGTGCCCTGCAAGGATGGGCAGCCCTGGGACACCCAGGGCAGGGTTTGATGCAAGGTTATCCCCTCTGGGCAGTGATATTCTGGCAGCAAAGCCCAGAGGAGCTGGCTGTGAGTTCCAGTCAGTCCCACAGGTGCTCTGTGGTCTCCCCTAAACCTGGTGCCCTGCAGGGATGGGCAGCCCTGGAACACTGAGGGCAGGGTTTGCTGCAGCACAGCCCTGTCTAAGGGGATTTATTCTACCCTGAGGCTCTTCATGCTGCTGATATCAGTGGTGCAGTGCCTGGTGTGAGTGTCCCAGGATGGAATCTGATCTCCCTTCATGGCTCTGCACTGGGAGAGCTGGTGCTGGTGGGATGAGCTGTGCCTGGGCTGGGGGCAGAGGGAGCTGGGAATGAGCTGGAGCCAGGACATTGCCATAAATCAGCCCCGTTTGGTTCAGTGCAGCTGCGTGATTGAGATCAGGTCAAGAGCTGGTTCAGATCTTCCTCTCTGCTTGTTAAGCTCCTGTCCTTGAGGACGGTGTGGGTTCACCTCGGAGGGGAGATAAATGAGCCCCAGTGTAGCAGCACTAAATCTATTCAGCCTTGTGCTGGGCTTTCCAGGGCTCTCCGTGCTGCAGGGCAGGGAAAGCATCCAGGGAAATCCTTGGGATGGCTGAGAGACCCAGCTCTGTATGGAAGCATCATGTAGAGTCCCCTCTGGCCTTTCCACTGGAAAAAAAAATCAGGAATTCAGATGTTGAATGAATTTCACAGGCATTACCTATGCTAATTGAGTGACTGCTTACTCAGGGCTGTTGCTGCTGCCTTCTCTTCAACCATCAAACCAAATCAGGTTGCAGAGAGCTTTGATTTCTGGCAGTGACCTCCTGGCTGTCCTGGAGTGCTGAGGGTGCTGTGGAGGTCCAGCTCCTGGTGTGGCTGTGTCCCTTGGGTGCCTCTGCTCCAGCTTGGATGCAGCTGAGCAGTTGTTTTCTGTTAAAGTGTTCCTGGCATGAACTGTGAGCATCCTGTGGTGGGCACAGGTGTCTGCAGGGATGTCCCTGCAGCACTGGCCATCCTGCCAGCCTAGAGCACAGCTGCCACCAGGACCCACCTGGGAGCTGCACTTGGCTTCATTTTAGATGGAAAAGAGCATTTCTGGAGCAGATCTGACAGCCCCGGAAGGGCCCTGGCAGATGGGCAGCCTCCATCCACGGCCCCGCTCTCTTGGGTGAGTTGTGCTTGTTGGAATTATTTACTGCATTGGTCGATAAACACTCTGGGCACTGGGCTGTATTTCATGATCACCACACTCTCCATGTGCCTGCTGTTATATTTCAAGAGCATAAATAACAGTGGGGCAGCAGCAGAAATTAAAACCAAACGCACGGAACGATTTACACCCGGGATTTTTCAACACAGAAAGAGAAGGGGAAAAAACCACCCCTGGGCTGTGCCCCTCACTTAAACCTTGCTCCTGCCTTTCCTGGGGTGCAGGTGCCTCTGGCTTTGCTCCTGCCTCCAGCTGAGGGACAGTGGCTGTTTCTGGGAAGCCACCTGCTTTGCCCACATCCCCTCGTGTGTGGGGACACGGTCCCAGGCTGGCTGGTTCCCCTTGGCACATCCCGCCTGCCATCGGCGGTGCCACCCCGGTGTTTATTTTCCTAGCGGGGGAAACCTCCAGCAGCGTGAGTGCTGCAGTCTCCAGGTTGTTTGTTTTCCTTGAAAACGCAATGGAGATGTAATTAGATGAAAACAAACTCTCCTGAAGTGCGGGGTTATTCAGAGCAGCGGCCGGGGCTCCGTTCCTGTCCCTCTGGTAGCGTTTAAGCGTTTCCCCCGCATCGGTGACGCAGCCGTTCCTCATAAATCAGCGGAGGTAGGAGCACATTTGCTCCCCTGGCTTTGAAGAGGCGTCAGATCTCCGAACAGAGGCTTCTTGCTGGGTGATCCTCTGGGGCTGGTTCTCATTTCCTTGTAGGAGGTGGGTCTGGAGCCCATTTTGTGCATTTGGGAAGGCTGGCGGAGGGGGGGGGGAAGGGGGAGGAAAACGAATGACTTTGCTTGGTTGACAAAAAAAAAAAAGCAAGCCTCAACACCACAAGCACTGTGCCCCATTAACGTCCCACTGACACAATTATTCACCAGGAAGACGCAGATATTGATTTGGCAGGAACTGCACGTGCCGTGGCAGGGCTGAGGCTGAATGGATCCATAAACTGCAAGTGGGCTCCCTGCTAACCCGGGCTAAGGCCACATCACTTGAGGTACTTGTGTGGCTGTCACCCCCTTGGTGTCACTGCTGGCTTTGCTGTGTGCCCAGAGCCATTGGGTGGTGGCACTGAGGGCTGTGCTGCTCCTGGTCCTTGGGAAGGGCCTCTGGGCAGTCAGCTTTTGGGGGAACCACCTCCCAGGGGATGGGGATAAATGGGGATACTGGGAAGGGCAGGTCCTGTGGCTGAGGGATTTAATCTTGTGCATTTTAATAGATGAAAAATGGCCAAGGTGAGGCATCAAGTGCCCCAAAGATGGAGTTTTCTTGTTTTCTGCCCAGTTTTTATGCCTCAAAGAGAAGGTGTTAATGCGCACCAGTGGCACAAGACATTCGTTGCTGTCCCAGCCATGCTCACACCCCTCCCAAATCTCTCCTGTGCCTGCATCATCTGGGAAGGGCTCAGAGATGTGTCCCTGCAGAAGCTTCAGCTCTGTTGCTTTAAAATGAGGCATTTCCATCACCTCTGTGGCAGCCTCTGGCTGTGCTTGGGCTCTGAAGAGCTGGGCACCCTCTGCATTTGGCCTGGCAGACTCTTCCACCTGGGAATTACTTGGCTGCAGCTCCGGGGAAGCATCGCTGGCTGCAGCCAGAACCGCTGTGCTCATCCAGGCAGCAAGAAACTCCCTGGAAGAATTTTAAGGAATTCATCTGGCAGGTTTGGAAAGGTAATTGTAATGCGAAGGTGGAGCTGGAACATTTCTGCTGCGCCGAGAGGAGCTGGCAGCAGGCGAGCTGCTGAGTGAGGAGCCGGCGCTGCCATATGGAGCTGCTCGCTCACGAAAAGCTCAGCCAGGGCCAGGGCTTGGCAGCCCCGCTGCACAGAGCCCCTGGGTGGGAATAAATGTTGCTCCTTGGGGTTGCAGGATCCAGCTGAGGGCAGAAAGAGCCGCAGTTTGGCCCCCCTTCAGCGGGGAGCAGCACATGAGTGACTCCCCGGCAGAAGTCTTGTGCCTAAACTCGCTCTCTGCTGGGTCTGAGCTTTCATCTGGCTTGACTTTTGTGCCTTGGATTGCCCTTGGCTTTCCCAGTGGAGGCAGCTTCCTGTGCTCCATCGAGTGTGTCTGAGGCAGGAGGTTTGTGGAGGGGAGTTTGGGATTTGCAGAGGAAGGTGGCGATGGGGAGGCTCAAACAGGCTGGCAGGGCTGTGTCTTATTTCTGGTGGTAAGAGCAGGGAAGGAGGAGGAAGAAACTCATTGGAATTGGAATATTGGGCATTTCGGAATGGTAAAGTAAAAAAAGCCCAACTAAAACTGGTTTTAAGTATAAATAGCCTGTGGGAGTTTGTAGTCTCAAGGTCCTCCAGAATCTGGGCATGGGAGATGAGATGAGGAAAGCATGAGGTGCAGGAATGAAGTCACTCCACTGCTGTTAGATGGGAGATGCATTGGAAGGGAATCAGACTTGAAGTCTGGAAGTTCCCAAACCCATCCCTTGCATCCCAGCCCTGTTCCCTTCTGCCTCTTTCAAACCATGGGTCTGTGGCTGCCCGTCCCTGGAAGCATCCAAGGCCAGGGTGGACAGGGCTTGGGGCAGCCTGGGATAGTGGAAGGTGTCCCTGCCCATGGTAGGAAGGGTGGAACTTTGTGAGTTCTAAGATCCCTTCCAACCCAAACCACTGCAGGATTTATCCATGAGAGGGGATCCTGAGGGGTTTTCACCTGCACAATGCCAGCTGCTCCTCTGCTCCTGCCCTGATCCTTAATGGAACTCGAGCTGCAGTGGAGCTCATCAGGGACACATGTGGCCTCCAGCCTCCTCACACAAGGGCAATTCCCTCTTTCCTTCCACAAACAGGGAGTTCAGTGCATCAGAGAGCCCCGGGACAGCGCCCATACAGGAGAGCTCCAGAGAGGAAATGCTAATGGAGAGCGAGACAAGAGCAAATCCCAAAGAACAGAGGAAACCCTTGTTAGATCGGGGCCAAGCCAGTGGGTCTGGAGGTAGTTAGAGCTGTGCAGCACACAACAGTCTGTAATATTTTATTCCAGGGATATATATTTCCGGGACAAGTTGTTAGATTGACCTCTAGTGTTCATTTTCTTAAGGGAGAATTCCGTGATCCAGTCCCGTTTTGATCAAGTCTCCTACCTTTGCACTTTGAACAGGCTTTGAGGGGAGGCTTTGTTTTTCTAATGGATAAACCCTCCAAATGTCAGTGTGGGTCTGCAGGAGTTTTCTAACGAGCTGCCTGCCAGGCAGCCAGGAGGGCTGTGGAAATGTTGACACACGATTCCCTCGGAAGGGCTGGATGCAGTCCTGGCTCTCTCAGAGGCAGTGGGAGCTCTGCCACCACCAGGCCGGGGCCAAACGCTCAGCCAGGAGATCAAAGGTGGATTTGTGCTGCAAAGTTTAGCTTGGATGGGCCCTTTGGATTTCTCTGGTGCTCCCTTCACTGAATTCGGCAGTGAGGGAAAAATTTGATTTACTCTAAGATCCCAGATTTCTTTTACAGCCACCCCCATATGTCTTTGGGAATTATATCCTAAAATTTTCCTCCTTGTGAACTGCTCATGTTTTAGGCTTGGTTGGAAACTGGAGCAACTGGAGGTTGGAAGGGTTTTTTTCCCAGTATTGTCACTGGGAGATGCTCATCCCGTGTGTCCTAATTGGTACTGCTCAGTCTCATGTGTCTCCAGCTGAAATCCAGATATAATTTGGGTTTGGTTTCATGGATCTGAATGGCTGGAAGTGTCTGAATAGCAGCCAACAATGCTAAATATCTCCTTTTCTTCCCCCCTCAATGCATTCTTCCTCTGTGTCAGGGAGCTGTCACTAAAACTATTTTTAATTGTTGTGTGTTTAATTCATGATGTTTTGTTGGAAAATATTCATCACTTGTTTGCTCAGAGAGGGAGGGAGGAAATTCTGGTCTTGGGGAAAGTGATGAAAATCCAAGTCATTTCACTGAGCTCACATTATTTTGGAATTATGTGCAGGAAAAGTTATTCTCCACAGCCTGAAGGCTCTAAAAAGAAGAATTTTAAATTTCTGTAGTCTCAGTCAAGTTAAACAGCAGACTGAGAGCTTTAATCTTGGGCAACCAAAGCCTGAGCTTCAAAAAAGTGAGAAAATGGAAGAAAAAGCCTTGTGTCAGTGCTTTCAAGCAGTGAGCTCCTACATGGCCATCTTATTCTGCCTTTTTGGTAGGAAAACAACACAGGTTAGTTCTGGGATAAGTTTATTTGCTAATTTTTCGCTGAAAATAAACTGCTTGGTGATGATCCAGCAGGTCTTGGGTTTCAGCTGTGGTGTTTCCTTTGGGCTGTCACTCTGCCCTGGCACCTGAAGGGAGCCGATTTTGGTGCAGGGGCTGATGGCTCCTGTTCCTCTCCGGGCTGTGCCACATCCTTTTCGTGACATTCCTGCTCCACCACTGCTGCAGGAGGGATTAATTAGTGATGGGATCACGAGGAACTGAGCTCGCTGATGAGCAGGCACAGCCTGAGAGGGAGAGGAGCCGGTGCCGTGCCAGGCTGCAGCCCTGGGAATGCCATTCCCTCCCTGCCCATGGGAAGAGCAGCTACATGGCCCACAGAGATTTACACCTTAAAAAAAAGCTTTTTTTTCTGGTTTTTGACAGAAATGGAGCTTTTCTTGCACAGAGAGAGCTGTTGGCATTCCCAGCAGAGCCCTTGGTACGTGGTTCTGTCTGCTCACACCCATACTGGGGTCTGAGCTCCCTGCAAACTCCTGCTGCTGCCATGTGCACACACCAGCCTCAGGTCTTGGCATCTTCTCTGGCCCCAGGAAGGCAGAATTAGCCCAGATGAGGTAGGAACCAGCTATGGGTCATGTTCATTTTACAACAAGGCTCTGGGTTGTTGTGTTTTTCCACGCTGCAGGTGGTGGTGGTGCTGCTCAGAGCAAGGAAATCCCACTGAAACAGCACAGGGGTGGTTCCAGTGCTGGAGACCAGGATGGGGAAAACCAGGCTGGAGTGAGAGCTGAACAAAGACTTGGAAAAATTTAGATTAATTATCCCTAAACACACGCTGAGCACCTGTTGGCTGCATCATCACCTGCATTGCTGCTGCTGAAGATGTCCATCATTACTCCATCAGCTCTGCTGAGGCTCTGCCAGTTCAGGTATCAGCCAAATCCACTGAGTACCTGCAATAATTTGCTGCTTTTAATGCATTCAGTCAGGCCAATTACATAAAATTACACGTCTGCCCTCTCCATTTTACCAGTTCTTTGGGTCCTAAGGATGTATAAATATTCAATGAGCCCCCTCAGTAAACGCTGTGGGCAGTGGAAAATGCACAGAGCAAATATTTTTATATTGCTCTGGTTTTGGAAATGATTTCTGAAATGTCCCTGCTAGTGCTGGACTTTCTTCCCCTGAATGCAAAGTGTATTGATGGTAACTAACAAATTGCTAAAGTGAATTACGAAATGGCATTTGGGCTCCTTGACCATGCCAATGAGGGTAATTTAAATAAATCTATTCACGAAGGCCTAATTAGCAGGGTCTGGGTAATTTGCAGCCGTGTATGGGAAGGCTCTGCCAATCACAGGCAGAGCTCTAAGTGCTGCTGAAGTGCTGGAGAGTTAAAATCACTTGGAGCTTTCAGGGATCAAGCACTAGATCAGAAAAACACTGAATTAACACTGTTGCCCTCCCGCTGGGGCCGGTTCTGTGTGGCACATGGATTTTAGCAAACCTCTCCTGGCCTTTCTCTGGCCTCTGTTTTCCCAGCTGTCAAAAGGAGATAATGATGCTGATTTCTTTTTGAGACCACTGTGAGGTCAGCTGAGGAGGAAAGCTTGAGTAAAGCAGGATACAAGTGGAATAACATTTGTTTTTGCAGATGCTCTCCAGTGTTTGTATTAAAAATTCCTGACTGGGGGAATCAGCTGGCATTGTAAATCAGTGGGATAAAGGCAGGTTAGACGTTTGTAAGTTATAAACACCAAAAAAGGTGTTATTTGTTTGCAGTAACCACAGAAGTCCCTGGCTGTCCCTGAGGTGTATGAATGGCAGAATTCACAGTGTCACCTGAGACAGGTATGCCCATCAAACGAGTCCTTGGCTCAGTATCTGCGAGTCAGAAATTCAGCATCTAATCAGCCATCTCAGAGGGGAAAGAACCGAGGTCTCACTTTGTCCCCTGCCTTTGTGCATCCTGTCACGATGGCCCTGATAACGTCTTCCCAGCAGGAGCTATCCTGGGAAAGTAAAAAGCAGCTTTTTTCTTTTTCCCCCACCAAATGTACATTGAAAACAGGAGTGGAAGCAGACCACAAAGCAAACCCTCCCGGTGATTATGGGGAGCCGAGGAGAGACACAACAGCACCCTTGTTCTGGTGGCTTTGAAATGGAACAAAGGCTTGGAGGGGACATGGCAGAGTCGGGTTTCACCTGCCCTTTGTGCCGGTGGGAGAAAAGCAACTCCACCTGGGCAAAACTCACTGGAAATGGAAACCTACCCATGCACGAGATCCCGGTGGGTTCTGCAAGGCTCCACTGCACCAGGTGCTTGTGTCCCACCAAAACCTTGCTGAGATACTGGACCAGCTCAACTCCTGCAAGCCCCTGGGCTGTGCTCCTGATTTCTCACCTTCTGCAGCAGTGGATAATCCACAGGGTTCATTTCAGGGATTTTTTTTTTCCCGTTTTGCATTGCAGTCATGGCTGTAAGAATGAGACCTGTGCCTTTGCCAGCATTTCCCAGCCAATGCCCAGGTTCTCCTTCCTATTTGATCAGGATTCTATCACCAGGCTCATCATCTTCTGCTTGTTCACTAGCTTAAAATAATGAAAACAACAGAACCGACAGAAAAAAATGCCATATTCCATTTAGACATCAAACCTACAAAACCAAGATCCATGGATCATGCTATATAAAAGGTGACCTGAAAAGAAAAAAAACCCCACCCAGGCTGTCAGTTCCCTGGCATCCCATTTGTCATCAGCACGGGATAATTTTCGTGGATTTTTGTGACACAATAAATACGAGAGCACAGGTGGGATCCGTTTTCAGCTGTTTAATTGAAGAAATGAAAGATCCTGTAATACAGAGTCAACACAGAGAATTTGTCAGGCTATGCTAAAAACTTCCAATAGCCTCGACCTTGGGGTTATAAAATAACTCATCAGGAGTAAAGTTTTTTATGACGCAGAAGTGATGGGTATTGATTTTATAAAATATAATTTTATATTCAATATAAATGGAGAAAATGGCTCAAGCCAGCTTTCTGCAGAGCCTGAAAATATAGGACTATTGGGTGAGAATCAATACAAATAATATCTTTAAACCAGAAATTTTGATTAATTTATAAAATACAGGCTGCAACTTTTTTTCCCATTTAAAAAAAAAGTAGGGAATGGTTTCTCCAGAGATTTCTGCAATTTGCTTTGTCTTACTGATGTGTTATGTGTTTATTCTTGTAGAATGGACTGGACTTTAAATTTCTGATCTGGTAAGTCATGGAATCAAAGGATTGGGTTGGGAGAGACCTTAAAAACCACAGATGCATGGGCAGGGACAACTTCCACCATGCCAGGGTGCTCCAAGCTGGCCTTGGACACCTCCAGGGATCCAGGGGCAGCCAGAGCTTCTCTGGGCACCCTCCCCATCCTCACAGGGAGGAATTTTTTTATATATCAAACCTCCATCTTGCACCCCCAAAATCCCTTCTAACCCTGTTGTTACCTTGTCGAGTCCAGGCTGGCTGGAGATCCCTTTGAAGGTCCTGGGATGGGAGAACATCTCCCCTCAGCCTGCGCCGGTCCTGAGGGAGCGGGGCTTTTCCCGCCACTGCGCCGGCGCCATTTTGTCTCCTTCTCCGACTGAGGGGTGTGAGGGGCACCTGAGGGGCTGAAGAGCACAGGAGAAGTTTGGAGGGTATGTGAGGGGACACCTGAGGGGCTGAAGAGCCCGGGAGGAGGTTGGAGGGTATGTGAGGGACACCTGAGGGGCTGAAGAGCCCAGGAGGAGGTTGGAGGGTATGTGAGGGGACACTTGAGGGGCTGAAGAGCTCAGGAGGAGGTTGGGAGGGTATGTGAGGGGACACCTGAGGGGCTGAAGAGCCCAAGAGAAGGTTGAAGAGTGTGTGAGGGACACCTGAGGAGCTGAAGAATCCAGGAGGAGGTTGGAGGGTATGTGAGGGTTCACCTGAGGGGAATGGCGGGTGTGTGAGGAGGGCTGAGGGGTCCATGATGGGCTGAGGGGTTGTTGAGGAGCACCTGAAGAGGTTGAAGGGTTCCTGAGGGGTGCCTGAGCATTTAAAATCCTAAATGACACTTAATTAAATCCTAAGCTGCTTTTAAAATCCTAAATTACATTTAATCCATTTTAATCTTCCTCTGATACAGGTGTTCCAGCGCTGGCTCCTTTGACACGACCCAGCTGGCGTGAGGTACAGCAGGTAACAATATTTAACTTCTTCTGAGGTCAGAATATTACCCTGCCTTGGAGGGATGCTGAGGTGATTTTCCTACAGAAGGAAACATAAATTCTTCCATCTAATGGGATGGGAACAGGTTTGAGGGCCCCACTGTTCAGTGGTTTCTGTAAGGCAAATTTGGGCTGTCTCTCTGAGAGTGTAAAATGCTCTTTTAGAAAAATCCCTTGGTTCTCAGATAACTGCTTATTTTTCTTTAAAACGTAGGCTTATTTGTTCTGTAGTTCAACAGACCTTTATCCTAATGCCTGATGAAATGGTTAACAATTCTCACACGAGGTTCCAGGTATAAAGACTGTGAAAGCCATTCAGGATTTTCTTCTAAAGACTGAACAGGCATCCTCTGAAAAATGTCAGCAGTTCTCTCCTATTAAAGGTTATTAAGATTTGGACAATGCATGGCTCCTTTTACAACAAAAAATAGAATCTGACAACTATTTGTTAAGTATCTAAATGTGTCTGAGGGACCCATGAAATAATAAGAGGCATTCAGAGGGTCTAACAAAGCACCCATGGCCCCACTTTGGTATCTCAAGAGAGAATCTGGGTGCTCTCAGGGCTGGGCAATAAATGCCACATTGGCAGCCTGAAAAGAACTGGTTTTCACAAATTTTATTTTAATAAGTTCAGAGCTTTTCTATTTTGAGGAAGGAATAGTTTAAAGTAGTTTAATATTTAGTCCAAAACCTCAATTAAAGGTGCTTTGCAACCCAACACTTCTCTTTCCTCACATATAAATTGCCTTTTATATATGAGCTGCCTCATTAAATTCAGTTGGGCTTCCCAGAGAGAAGGAGGGTAAATATTTTTCAGAGCCTGGTGCTAATGGAGTCATTTAATGATGAATAATAAATAAAAATTACAGGCCTTTATTTGAGAAGCTTAGGTAGAGCTGTCACAGTAAAATTCATAACTTCCATTGCCAGATCCAAACAAAAAAGAATTGTCTACTTCAGATGGCTTGAAATGCCTCTTATTGAAAACAGATGCTATTAGGTCAAAACATTTATGTTAAAAAATAACTTGTTATTCTCACTGTGAATGGTCTTAAGTGATTTGTTTGGATTTTTACAAAATCTAAGTCAGTTTTCCTCAAGTTTCAGATAAAGAATGGCTCATTCTCGTCCAGCACGGGACTTTGTTGCACTTTCAGATCTGCATCCAAACCTTGCTCGTCCTGTAAGTCTCACAGCCTTTTGTTCCCAGATGAAATTGTATCTGACTGTCTTACATTACTGCAAAATTATGTAATTGATGTGTCTTTAGGTACTGATAGCATTAGTGCAATTGTTGGCTAGAAAGGACCTTCCCTCCTTTGTGTGCAAAGCAGCAAAATGAAAATGGATGCTGTTGTTGTCCACAGCCTGTGGGTACCACAGGCACAGATATTGACCGGACAATTCAATGTATCAGAGGCTCCTTTGTGGCACTTTAAATGGATGCTGAATTAGTGAGGACATTATTGAAGACATGACAGAGTCAGCATTATGCAGCCACAATAATTTGTGGTCTCAGCAGTCTCTCATGGCACCTTAGGAAGGCAGGGTAGGAATCTCATGGTTCCATGGTAGGGTTGGTTTTGGGATAAAAAATGGATTTGCATAGAATTCCAGACTGGTTTGGGTTGGAAGGGAGCTTAAATGTCCCTACCATTGGCAGGGACACCTTCCACTATCCCAGGTTGTTCCATCCAACCTGGCCTTGGGCACTTCCAGGGATCCAGGGGCTTCTCTGGGCATCTGTGCCAGAGCCTGCCCACCCTCACAGGGAAGGATTTCTCCCCAGCATCCTAAACCCACTCTCTTTCAGTTTGCAGCCATTGCCCCTTCTCCTGTCACTCCACCCCTTGTAAAGAGTCTCTCTCTGTGTTTCTTGTCAGCTCCTTCAGCCCCTGGAAGGCCACAGTTAGGTCATCCCAAAGCTTCTCTCTTCCAGGATGAGCTATCCCAATTCTTTCAGCCTTTCCAATCATCCTGGAGCCTCTTCTGGGCTCACCCCAACTGCTCCACGTCCTTCCTGTGCTGGAGGCAGCTCTGCAGGTGGGGTCTCACCTGAGCAGAGAGGCAGAATCCCCCCTCCCCTGCCCCAGGGAAGTTCCTGAAAAGAGTGACAACACCGAGTTCTCCCATTCCCTCTGCTTTTTATTCGGGATGGCACCATTTTTTTTTTTTCTCATTTACTTTAAACAAATGAAAGAGGAGTCACAGAAAAGGAATGATCTAAGAGAAGTTTTCTATCCCCTTAGAGCCATATTGATCCAACCTGATCTTCAGCAATGCTAATTTAACCTGTCATTCACAGTCCCTCCCAAATAATGATCCACTAACCCAGTTAAAAGCTTTTATTTTCCAAACAAAAATAATCTTTGAGTATTGCAGTTAGTGACACACGGCAAGGAAAGTATTTTTATAAAATAATAATTTATGATAGAATGATCAGTGTGTGTTGTGTTAGGATGTTGAAACAGCTGAACACACAGTTTGAAGTATCAAAATGGCACGGTTTATGAGTTTGCTGTTTATTTTAAAAAGTGAGAGAGATTCAAGTGTAAACACTTGCAGTGTGTTCATGAGTTGGTTGAGCAGGCTGGAGCAGTGCTCTGCCAAAACAGGCACCACGGGGCGGTGTTCCCCTCCTCTTTTGGGGAAATGAGTGCTTGGGCAGTTGCACAATGAGCTGATCAAGGAAAGGATCTCTGGAAGTTTTTCTCCCTTCCTCAGTCCAAAATAGTTTCCAGCCAGATCACTTCCTTCTGCCAGCTCCCCGTGCAGGCTCGGTGTTGGAGACAGAGAGGTGAACACATTTACAGCAAATTTCTTTGAGAAATTGGATATTTACATCAGCAATTAGGCACAATCAGCCTCATTTCTGCAGGCACTCACCCTAAATGTCAGTTCTTTTGACTGATGGTAAGATATGGGGAATGTTGCACTGTGATTTAATGGATTTTTTTTTTAATTAAGAAACAAAACCCAAAATAGAAAAACAAAATCCTAATCAGACTCATTGGATGCAGTTAGTGTGGGATATTACACTGCTGTACACAAGTGGCCTCTCCCTGAGTGTTTCCATCCCTGCAGGATAAGGCAGTTCCCGTGCTCCCTCTAGCGATTCCAAGGAAATTGGAGAGCTGATTTTTGAGCACTTGTCGATATCGTAGTAGTGAAGTCAGGCAGGTCACGCTGCTCTGTGAATTGGTACAAAATGAATCCTGGGTGGGTTATTGAATTGTAACCCTGCCCTTCCCACCCGGCTCTGGAATTCTGCTGGAATGAGACAGTTAAGGCTGCGAGAAGGGCTCGTGTTTAGGAGCTGCCACATCCCTGGGAGGGTCCAAAGCCAGGCTGGACAGGGCTTGGAGCAACCTGGGACAGTGGAAGGTGTCCCTGCCCATGGCATGGCACTGGATGGGCTTTGAGGTCCCTTCCAACCCAAACCATTCCAGGTGTTGAGGGTTAGACTTGTTTATCCTTTTCACCTATAGAATTTTTTCCCAAGGGTTGCAAGGCAACTGATTGCCGGGTACTTATGAGTGCTCAGGTGAAAACAAAGCCTAGAAGCTAGCACTTGACTACACCTTTGTCTCCGGGAGTTTTCCCCGAGGGGTGTAAAGAGAGAGAGAAAGACGAGGCTGGGGAGGGGCAGCTTCACTTTTAGTGTGGTCTGCGTCGAGAACAGACAAGGGCTGCCATTGCTGCGTGAGTTTCTCACAGCACCACCGGGATCTGATCCTGGAGAGAGAGAGCTACCATCATCTGCTCGTGTGCCCGGATCCAGATTCCTCTTTTTGCTGCCCTGCTGGAGCTGCCTCGGCTGGGCATCCTGTCCCACTGCCTCGGCGCTGTTTTAGAGCTGCACTGCACCGCAAGCCCGCACTAGCCTATCCTGCCAGACCCCTTTGCCTTCTAGTGACTACTGACGGAGCTCTGAACTTCATCTGATCCACCAGCCCGGGATTCCCCACTGTTCCATCTTAGTACTTTTCTTCAGAGTCCCCCAGAGACCAGACTGCCCCGGGTTTTGTAAGACCAAGCTCCGTCAAGGTCCCTAGTTCTGTTTTTCGCTATTAATTGCTGTAGTTGTTGTTGTTTGTTTGCCCTGTTATACCTATTAGTAAAGAACTGTTATTCCTATTCCCATATCTCTGCCTGAGAGCCGTTTTAATTTTCGAAATTATAATAATTTGAAAGAAAGAGATTTGAATTATCCATTCCAAGAGAGGCCCTGCCTCTCTTTAGCAGATACCTGTCTTCTTTCAAAACTAAAACACCAGGGTTTTGTGAAGTGGAATTGATGTGGGATGTTTTGAAGGATCCTGGCAGCATTGCACTGTCAGTCTGTTCTTCTGGCCCTTGTCCCACTCTGACTTTCCTTGCTGACCTCCTAAATCCCAAACTCCAAGGACCACCTAAAAACCATCAATAACCACCACACAGCTGTTAGATTATATTATAGATAGATAATATATCTATATCTACATGGGTGTGTTTACTCCCAGTAGTTGTGTTTGCCAATTGAGAGCAGCATGTTTTTTCCATAATAAAAACACAGGTTTAGCAAAGCAGAATAAAATTGATTTTGGTCTGAATCAGCAGAAAAGCTCCTTGCCTCAGCTCCCCTGGAGTCAGTTGAAAGACAGCAGGAGAGAGGCACCTGTGGAAATTTAGGTTGCTTGGCTGAGGCCAGGATAAGCTCCTGTGGGTGCCTCGTGGTGCTGACAGCCAGGAAAACCTTGGACACTTCAGTGTAAAATAAATCCTGTTTCCATGGAGCATTTGAGGAGATCTGAGACCTGTGCAGAAAGCATGAAACAACAACAACACTGCTGCCTACCTGAGGAGAGATTGCTGTAGAACAGCCAAAATTGCGAAGGTTTGGGGTGAACTTTTGTCCTCTCATTTTCTTCACAAACAGAACCAGATGTATTTATTTTAATATTTTTATTAGTCACAATTTTTTCCTTAAGTAAACTTGTGTGTTTATGGTTTACTCTTTAGCTCATACGGTACTGTGGAATAAATAGATTAAAATGATTACCAGTCAGAAATATGTTTATTATCATCAGCAGAGTATAATTCCATGAAATCTAATTCATCATCTACATCTGGATTTAATCTTGTACTCTATAATCTTTTTATTTTTCAGAATGTAATCGGGGTGGTTATTGGGAAAACAGATGTCAGAAGCTTTCCAGACCGAAAAAGTACAGTGCCTTTAAACTCTTTTTCCTTCATTTTCTTCAACAGTGTAATTTGGCAGAGATGACTGAAATCAATATTTAAATGATAAACAGATTTCGCAGTGTAAAACGGACAGAATAAAAATGCTCCAAAAAGATTTGTCTGTTTGAGAACCAAGATGAAAGAGCAGCATTGGTTTGGCTAAACCATATCAATTAGAAATTGGGAAAAACTCTGCCATGGAAGTGTTTCCTGCTCTGAAGATGGAACCAATATGAACCCAATCTTCCACAAATACTGCTGGAATGGAGCTGGTGCCTTCATATTTGTTCTCTCTTAAAACAGAAATGTTGAGGACGTGTCTTGTGGAGTGACACAAGCAATTTCTGCGCTGAGTAGCAACAGCTTCATCTGGGACCAAATGGGAATTGTGTGTTGTTAATACAGCATTAATTGGAAATTGAAATAACAAATTTACAGTCAGGGTTGGTACAGACACTGTCAGGAAGCACCTCCAGCCCTGGAGAGCCATTGCAGCTCCAGGAGAAGGGCTCAGTTAATTGTTGCCCCTGGCTCCTGCTGAGCTGCTGGAGGGGTCAGATTTTAGGAGAAAGTCCTTGTTGATGCCACCCAGGTGCAATCAGAGGACTTTGGAGGATCACTCATTTTCCTTGTGATTTTAGTAACAATCTATTGCCCCATGCTGTGATCCCTGGGAAGCTGGATGAGCCAGGGCAGGGCTGCAGACAGCGATATCCTGAATTTTCCACAGCCCTGGGAATGCTTGGCTTTATTCAATGAACCCCCCTGGGCAGTGAGCCTGCAGCCTGGGACATCAGTGGGGTGGTGTCACCCATGGGTCAGCCCAGCTCCTACAGAACTGGGGCTGTGTGTACAAATTATTCCTTTTGTGTGTTTGCCAGGCCCTGGGTGTCACCTCCCACAGCTCCTGCACTCTTTCCATGTTTATCTGTGAGTTTTTACGGTGCCTGAAGTGCAGGGTGGGCAGGTACAACCGCAGCAGGAATTGCAGCTCATTCCCAATGAACAACCAGCGTGTTCCTGCACCACCTGCTGGCCTCCAGTGGGAGAAAATTCCCGCCAAAATCCAGGAAAACCTCAAAATAATATTTTTTACACACATATTCCAGTTAGGAATCAAGCTGTGCTGAGGAATTGCTAAAGCCCTGTTTATTTTTTGCAGACATTGGCACTGAAAGATTCACCTTTGGTTTTACCATTCGTGATTCCCCAACTTACTTCATTAATGCCCAGTCCTGGGGCAGAGAGGAGTACATCAAATCCCTCTCTGAAAGCTTCAGGGTTGGTGACTGTGGTGAGTTCATTTATTTTATTTATTATCCCTCCCCACGTTTCTGTTTGCATGGAAATCAGGGTTGTGCTGGTGGCTCTGCTCTGAGGACTCACAAACAGCCTAATTGGAAACAAATTGTTCAGTTCTGTTCAGTATAAAGAGGAAAGGAACAAAATCCCAAGGATTTCGACTCAAGCCCAGTAAATATGTCAACAAAAGAAACCCACTGAGTGCAGCAGCTCAGAGCTGGCCTGCAGTTAATCAATGTCAAATCTTACATTTTATTGAGGTCTTAAAAATGATGAAAAATAAGCTGTAAAGCAGTTTGGTGTTTGTCTTCCCTCAGTTATAGATATGACTGATTGCTGAGAAAACCACAACAAAAATCCTGTATTTATTTACAGGATGTGCTTTTATCTTTTTAAATTCATAGAAAGATTTTGCTGCCCGTGGTTGTTTGGGTAAAACTTGTGAGCTTGCAGAGTGCACAAACAAAAATATCTATAATTGTACCTATAATCAATTTCTAACATTACTTATCAATGCTTTATTTTAGTTACAATCGAAAATCCTTTAATTCAGTCAAAGGAAGCAGAAAGAGAAGAAAAATTCAACCCTGTAACTCCTAGGTAAATTTAAAGCATGGAGTGCTTTCCTTTCTAGAAAGATCAAAGTTAAGATTTGCTTTAATTCCCAGCAACATGAAATTGGTAGAAATATTTGTTGTTTTCTTCCTGTGTAGCTGTGCTCTTGTGTAGCTTCTTCCTCTTGTGCTCAACAATGTCTGGTTAAATAAATCTCAAAGCAGAATATATTTCATATATAGAAGTTCATAAAGCAATAATGTTCTTTGTTATTAAACAGAGTAAATTTCATTCTTTGAGTAAAATCTACAAGAATTTTTTTGTACCTTTAGGGAAAAACTATAATGGAATAAAGTTGTTTTTTAATATGACTTAAATGAACATTTTACACTGTTGACACCTCAGTGAGTGCAGTGCTGAGCCACAGGATTTGTTCTGTTCTAGTGCCTACAAATTATTGCTCAGTGAAAATCACTCGGTGGTCAAAACCTCTCCCTGCTACAACACCGACACCAGGCTCCTGTCTCTGCTGCACCTGCCTGTGAAAAACCCTCAGGATTATTATTCCCTGGGGGACATCGTGGCAAATGGACAAAGCCTCCATGGGAGAGTCCTCAATGTGCTGGCAGCTGTGATGGCAGTGAGTGAGGAGCATTTCTGTGTCCTACCACGAGTAAATTCATTGTAAATCTGTGCAAATGTGGATTTTGGGGCTGTGATGGCAGTGGGTGAGGAGAATTTCTGTGCTCTGCCACAAGTAAATTCATTGTAAATCTGTGTAAATGTGGGTTTGGGGCTGTGATGGAGTGAGTGAGGAGCATTTCTCTGCTCTGCCACGAGTAAATTCATTGTAAATCTGTGCAAATGTGGATTTGGGGCTGTGATGGCAGTGAGTGAGGAGCATTTCTGTGCTCTGACATCAGTAATTCATTGTAAATCTGTGTAAATCTGTGGATTTTAGGCTGTGATGGCAGTGAGTGAGGAGCATTTCTGTGTCCTACCACGAGTAAATTCATTGTAAATCTGTGCAAATCTGTGGATTTGGGGCTGTGATGGCAGTGAGTGAGGAGCATTTCTGTGCTCTGACATCAGTAATTCATTGTAAATCTGTGCAAATCTGTGGATTTGGGGCTGTGATGGCAGTGAGTGAGGAGCATTTCTGTGCTCTGACATCAGTAATTCATTGTAAATCTGTGCAAATCTGTGGATTTGGGGCTGTGATGGCAGTGAGTGAGAAGAATTTCTCTGTTCTGATACGAGTAATTCATTGTAAATCTGTGCAAATCTGTGGATTTGGGGCTGTGATGGCAGTGAGTGAGGAGCATTTCTGTGCTCTGACATCAGTAATTCATTGTAAATCTGTGTAAATGTGGATTTTGGGCTGTGATGGCAGTGAGTGAGGAGCATTTCTGTGCTCTGACATCAGTAATTCATTGTAAATCTGTGTAAATGTGGATTTGGGGCTGTGATGGCAGTGAGTGAGGAGCATTTCTCTGCTCTGCCATCAGTAAATTCATTGTAAATCTGTGTAAATGTGGATTTGGGGCTGTGATGGCAGTGAGTGAGGAGCATTTCTCTGCTCTGACACGAGTAAAATCATTGTAAATGTGTGTAAATGTGGATTTGGGGCTGTGATGGCAGTGAGTGAGGAGAATTTCTCTGCTCTGCCACGAGTAAATTCATTGTAAATCTGTGCAAAGGTGGATTTTGGGCTGTGATGGACTGAGTGAGGAGCATTTCTGTGTCCTACCACGAGTAAATTCATTGTAAATCTGTGCAAATGTGGATTTGGGCTGTGATGGCAGTGAGTGAGGAGCATTTCTGTTCTGACATCAGTAATTCATTGTAAATCTGTGCAAATGTGGATTTGGGGCTGTGATGGCAGTGAGTGAGGAGCATTTCTCTGCTCTGCCATGAGTAAATTCATTGTAAATCTGTGTAAATGTGGATTTGGGGCTGTGATGGAGTGAGTGAGGAGCATTTCTCTGCTCTGACATCAGTAAATTCATTGTAAATCCATATAAATGTGGATTTTGGGCCTCACAGTGGCCAAGACTGTTTGCTCAGCTTGGCAGCTGTGTGACAATAATCACACACACCCTTTGATGAGATTTTTATCAACAAAATGAAGGAAAAAATTAAGTGATTTTAGTAGTCTACAGTCTTTCTTCCCTTTTATTTTCAAGGTTATGAGTTTTATTCTCCTAAACACTGAATAGAGGACAAGTTTTCTTTTCTTTTTCTTCTTAAAGGTTGGGGAGCCAAAGTATTTCGTGACTTCGGACAAAAGGAAAGGCCAGAGGTGTGAAGTAAAGCTGTATGATGAAACAGAGAGGTCTTTCCCAATAGTATGGTAAAATGTTCTTTAATTCACTAAGAAACACAAATTAATGCAAACACTGGTAGAACAATTAGCTATAACACACATTAATTAACTAGAAGCCTGTATTTAATTGAAATGTATTGTTATTTAGGAGGCAACTGAGATGAGGCAGCAATGTACACTGAAAAGAGACATAAAAAAGAGATTCATTAGAGTGGCCTTATATATCTTGTGTAGTTTTATGGCTTGCTGACAGCCTGCTGGCTCATGGATGGCAAAATGAAGCTGAGTTCCAAATAATTCCTTTTTTTAAATGTGGACACTTGAGCTAATTCAGGAAATAGCATTTAAAACCAGCTGTAAAGGCTGTTGTGTCTCTTGCACAAAGAGAGGGGCAGGAAAATGAAGAGCACGATCCATTTTTAAAGCCAAGCAGAGTGGAAATAGGTTGAAATAGTTTCGAAGTATTTAAAATAATGCAGAAACATTTTGATATGACTTTGGCTGGATTTTCAAACTCTGTCCTGTTTACAAACACCCCATCCCTGCTGTAAAAGGTTCACAGAGGAACCTTTGCATTCTGCCCAGAGTTTGGTCAATAAACCTGTGGCTTTTCTGCATGTGGGGCTGTGGGTATTCCCTTGCCCTGGGATTGCTGCTTGGTGGTTAAAAAGTGACTTTCAGTGACCTTTGTTCCCTCAGGGGAAGCAAGGCCAGCCCTGCACTGTGACCAGGAACTGTTATCACCAGGGATGTTTAACACAATTCATACCCACCAACCCCAAAGAAGAATCTCTGGGGTGAACCCTTCCAGCCCAGGGATATTTTGGAGCAGCTCCTCCATCAGTTCTCTCTCAGGGCTGGGATTTGGGCACTGGCAGAGTATTCAGAGCCCAGCACTGAAGAGGTGCTGAGCACTATCAGATGAAAAGGAAATATCTTAAATCTTTTTCCAAGGATTAAGGAGAAAACCCACCAGAACAAATCTGTGCTTTGGCTGTGCTCTTGGCAGCCAAATTTAGGAGGAGCTGAATGAGATTTTATCAAGAGGCCGTGAAATTGCCATTTTTGAGGGATACTTCTGACCTCACTCCAGTCTCACCATCCCCAGCCACAAAGATCCCAGTGTTGGAAGTGACTGAACATCTGGCCTGGGGATCTGAGCAATCAGCCTGGCCCAGCACAAACAGCTCCTGTAACTGGGATTTGCTTTAGTTAGAAATGGCTTTGATTAAAGCTGAAATACAGCATTTCCCAGGTATATTCTGCATTTAAACCCATCCCTATTTTATCCTGTTTGGATGGAATTTCAGTGCCATGTGTGTCACAAAGGAGTTGTGTCCCCTTTGGCCAATTTTATCACAATTACATTATTTAGTATTTCAGTACCAAACAGTTTGAGTGCTGCTTCAAAAATGTTTTAATACATCCACTTTTGTTTAATTTAGCTGGGATAATGAATCCATCCAGCTGGCACAGAGTTGGATCCCCCAAGAAACAGGTAAAACACTCTGGGTTATGGTTTCACTGTAGTTCTTCATGTGATATTTATTCTCCAGTAACAGGGGGCTGGTTTTGTGCACAGTTATCTTTGCATCAGATGTGAGAATCAACTTTGACAAATTCAGGAACTGCATGACTGCAACTGTGATTTCCAAAACCATCATTACAACTAACCCAGGTAAGAGCTGCTCAGGTATTTATTTACTTTTAGTAATTAGGAGATTGCTTTTAGTGATTTAGTAATTATTTTTAAAAATAGTAATTTAGTAATTAAAAGCAAATTTTGGTAATATTGCTTTAGTAATTATTCTAGGCTAGAATGCATCAATTAATCTCTTGGAATTGTGATTTCTTCTGCCTGTTTCTCACAAAGCTCCCTGCTTTTTGTCAGCTATGTGATTACCAGTGCCTTTGGCTTGTACTTCTATTTTATTTTATTATTTTATTTTATTTTTTAATTATTTTATTTTATTTTTAATTTTTTATTTTTTAAATTTTTTATTTTATTTTTTATTTTATTTTATTTCATTTTTATTTATTTATTTATTTTATTTTTTATTTTTAAATTTTATTTTATTTATTTTATTTTTATTACTTTTTTATTTATTTTATTATTATTTTTATTATTTTTAATTTTTTATTTTATTCTATTTTAAATTTAATTTTAATTTTTTTTTTAATTTAATTTATTTTATTTTAATTTTATTTGTCTTCCTATATTTATTTCATGAAAGACTTAGAGTTAAAATAAAAAAGAGAAAAGCAAATCTTGGCTAAATCCAACATGTCTGTGCTACCAGAACAAAACCTTGTAAAATATAAAAATGCTGTGATTTTTACATGCAACATACACTGATAACTTTTAAAAATGCATCTTCAGAAACAGCAGAAGCAAATGTTCTCTTCAGCTTCATCAAAGAGAGTGCCCAGGCAGGGCTCTGCCCAGCCCAGTGAAGGAGCTGGCAAACGAAACCATTAACTGTAAGCATTTGATTTTATTTACCTGCACAGTTCATTTCATAGTGCAGCTGAAAGGATTCCTGCCCTGTGTGCTCAGAGGAACAAAACTCAGCTCCAGCCTGGCTGGGTATGGAAAGTTTGGATGGTTTCTGGGGCTGTCCCTTATTTTATCTTTGTGTCTCCTCAGCTGCAGCCTGTCTGGTGTGTTCTTTCTGTCTGGAACCAGTATGGAAAAGTGGGGGCAAAAGCTTTTGTCAAAAACTCCTTTTGGAGGCTTCAAAGATTAAATAATAGATATATTCCTCATCTGAGTTCTCTTTTGTTTTACTTTTTTTTGGGGGGGTGACTTTTCTGCTGCTTTAAATCTCCTTTTTATTGCCTTTACTTCCATTTCTGCCATTGCTCTTTGAATCACTTCTGGCTCAGACACTTCACTCATCTTTTAACCTTGTAGTGGAGGCTGTAGTGGATGTCTACACAGTGGAACAGCTGAAAGAAAAAGCTCTGCAGAGTGAGGGGAAGCTGGAGCCTCTCCATGGGATTATTTATGGCTACATTTCCACCCTGGACATCGATGAGAACGTGTCCAGAGTCCTGCGCAACAGATGGTGAGCAACTGCCTGCTTGGGATGGCTGCTAAAAACCGCCTGTCCCTCTTCCCCAGACCCAAATGAGACGGAGAAATATTTTAGTCCCATCCCAGAGAAGAAATAAAACTCCTCTGGAGGATGCCGTGTGGGTTCCTGTTGAGGGTTTTTGTTGAGGAGTCTTTGTGGTCCTAGAGTGAAAAAGAAAGCGATCACTTTGTATCAGACAGATTCATGAGTTTAGGAGATGAAAAAATTTTTTAAAGACAAAGTCTCTTGGGAAATCTCAGCCTAGAAAAATGTCTCAGGAAGAATAAATTGCACATCTGCATGAATTCTCTCGTGTTCCAGCTCAATCTGCCGGTTCATTGTGAATGAAGGGTCCAACACCTGCACCTTCTGCAGTGATGTCTCCCCAGAGGCCAAGTCCACCTTTGCCAGCTTTGACATCCTGGTGGATGTGACAGATCACACAGGCACCCTGCACTCCTGCTACCTGTCTGACTGTGTCGCTGAGGAAACCCTGGGCTGCACAGTAAGGGGGGAACTGGGCAGCTCTGACCAAGCTCAGCTTGGAGCCTGATGAGAATTACAAATATTAAATGTTCTCTGTGTGTTTGTGTGTGTGTAAGTTACAAAAATGACATGGATGGATGGGTGGGTGATACCTACAGGAATTGTGTTCAGTGTAAGAGTGAACCCAGTTCACAACATTGCTTTTCTGTTGGAAAATGCCCTACTCTGATTTTCAAACACCCTGCAGTTTATCTGGTAAAATGTGACTCTCTTGGTGCACATATCACACCAAGCACTACGTTAAAATAGAACAATATAGCTTAGAAATGTATAAAAATATGTAAGATGTTCTTGTCATCATCATTCTGTTGTGGAGATGTTTTAATTACCTGCTGAAGGTGTTCTGTGGTGTCCTTTTAACAGGTCCAAGAATTCCTCATGCTGGGAGAAGACCAGAGGACTGCCCTGAAATGGCAACTGCTCTTGGAACGAAGCAAGATTTACTTCAAAGTTAGTGTTTAATGTTTAATTCAAAACAGTGGCTGGTTTTCACTTTTAAACTTGTCATTTTGGGCAAAACTCTTCCTTTAATCTCCCATCTCCCCTTTCTCTGTCCTTATTTTCAGGACAAAATTGAAAGTGTTTGACTTCAGCAGTGACAGGCATATGGCAGAAATGTGTTCTCACACAGGAAATAATGCAAATAAACCTGTCAGACATGCTGTGTGACATCTGAAAATAATCTGTCAAGGTGCTCTGATAACAAAGATCCTTAATTATTATTCCAGGTTACTTCATCACCCAATTGGAGAAGTGGATTAAAAGTGAATCTTCTTTCCTGCAAACTGGCAGATCCTGTAGAGGCGAGTCAGAGCTTTTTGGGAACAGACTGGAATTAACAAATGCCAGGAAACGTTTCCTTCATCTGATAGAGATGGAATTCTGCTCTTGCTGGATTTTGCCAAGTGCGTTCTGATGGTAAAAAAGGAGTGCACATTACAATACCTCTAAATGGATTTCTGAGTTCATATATTTTGGGTGAGTACTTGGGGCTGAGCTTAAATGTTAATTCTACCAAATCCAACCCTTTCCAAGGGGAAGGTTTCCTCACTCAGCTGGGATATTTGAAAAAATCAGAAATTACAAATAGGTCAAAGAGATCTGTTGAACTTCTGTGTTTTTAACAGTTTTGCTGCTTTTGTGTTAAAGAAATAAAGACCCTCCCTTGAAACACTGCCTGGGTTTGTGGTGCACCATGGAGCTGTGGGCAACAGCAGGGCTGCTTCTCTTTGGGCAGATTAAGCCTAATTAGAGCAGAGTAATCAATCAGCAGTGACCTCTGATGAGTAAAAATCAAGCTGAGGCTGCAAGCAGGACTCTGTTCACCAAAGCTGGATTTAAAGAACTCAGGTATGTTTATTGTGCCTTTCTCCACATATTTTCCCTATTTTTAACATATTCCTGTCCATAGCTTTCCCTCCTGCTGGTGTATTTGTCACTTTTTCACCTTCTGAGCACGTTGGGACTCTGCCTGTTGCAAACAGAGAGAGATCCTCCAGCCCTGCTCTGGCAAAGCTTTTGTTAGGCCAGGACACCCTGGGGAACTCAGACCCTCCTGGTGCCCTCCCTACCCCTCACAGCAACGTGGCACAGAGAAAACCACCCCAGAACCAGGAATTCCTGACAAGCAATCCCAGATTGGCACCCCTCACTCATGGGTGGGAATAAAAAACCCCAAAAATGCTGCCAGCCTTGGGTCACGGCATCCCTCTTGTAGCAATAAACAATTCAACATTTTCCAGCCATAACAATTCCCATTCTGAGGGGAATGTTTCCAATAATTTAATCCCAACTCTGTCAATACCCAGGGCTGGAGACCAAAGTGCAAATATGCCTTGCTGCTGCTGCCAGAGACAGGCAGGAGGAAATGCAAACAGAACCCACACTTTAATTCCATCCTTCCTCTTCCAGAGCTGTTCAACTTAATGTCCAGACCCTAATGTCTATTTTAATTCTAAAGAAATTCTTTAAATGTGGTGTGCAGCACCCTGGACTGTGCTGCTCTCACAGAGCTGCCTCTCTTTGAGATACAGGATTTTTCTCTGTAAAACTCCCCACTTTTAAAACCAAAGCTTTTCCTAGCAGTTATTAAGATCTGGCTCTGATAAATGGAAGTGTTTAACTTTGGTGCTTTGCACTTATGTTAAAAAAAAAAATCCATCTGTTTTTGTTAGAAATGAGCCAGTTCTGTGGAACCTTTGAAAAGCCAAGTTTTGATGTTTGCATGGGGAGGATTTTTTAAATTATGTTTTACAACTTGCTCTGTTGAATTGAAAGAGAACTCGCTGTCATGCAAACTGGTGGGGAGTGCTGGATCAGCTGGAGTTGGGAACTGGGGAAAGTTACCCAGCGTGGCTTTTAGCAGCTGGAAATACTTAAAACTCCAACTGCTGCACTGCACTGGGTAACAGCAACTGCTGCAGTCACAGTTTTACTAAAAATACATTGAAATCAGTCAAAAGACAAGTTTGGCGGTGATCTTTATCCATATGCTTCTTTATTCTTGATCTTTTTTGCATTATTTCTCTTTTAGAAAATATTTAAAGATCAGTTTAGGAAAAAATCAATCTGCCAAACATCTGGCACACTTCCTGCTGCTTTCACCCCTTGGAGTGGGAGGAGAAGCCATCCTCCTTTAATTTGTATGTTTGGAAAAAGCAGAGAGGAATCTAAAACTAATCCAAAAATTCAAACATCTTTCTCTTGTAGAGGAAACTTTGTGAAGCTGCAGTTCTTGATTTAGGGCTGCACATCTACACATACACCTTTGATTTGCCACAGCGTGGCAGAGCCTTAGCTCCTACATAATTTTAATTGTTTTGATCAGTAATTTATATTTTAAGGCAAAACTCAAAGCATCAGCAGGAGGGACGCACACACAGAAGGACAGCCAGCCCCATTCCCCACCCCAATGTCTCCGTGGTCAGTCCCAGGTATGGTTTTGGAATTCAGATCTGGAATCTGGAGCTTCTGGGCTCCACCTGCTCCACGCTGGGCTGGACTCCGGGTTTGCTGAAGCTTCCATGGAAATGGGGTTGTGTCAGTCCAACACCTTCTGGGCTCCTGGGTTCTGTGCCTTTGGTGTGTGGCAGTCCCTTGGGCACCTGGGGCTGGGGAAGTGGTCATGTCCCCGATGTCCCCAATGCCCTGGTGGCAGGCAGGCTCCGGGCTGGCTCTGTGCATCAGGATCCCCGTGTCTGCTGTGCCACCTTGAACCTCACGGACACCACGTCCCTGATCCCCGCCTCGATCTCATCGTCGGCCTCCACCGACCCCACTCCTTTGGGAGACCCGGTGAGAATCAAGTCCCCTTCTTCCAAAGGGAACACGTGGCTGATGTAGCTGATCAGGTAAGGGATGGAGAAGATCATGGAGGAGGTGTCCCCTTCCTGCCTCAGCTTCCCGTTCACCTTCAGCCAGATCTGCAGCTTGTGCGGGTCTGGGATCTTCTCTTTAGGCACGAAATCACTGACCGGGCAGGACGAGCCGAACCCTTTGGCCAAGGTCCAGGGCAGCCCCTTCTTTTTGCACTCCTCCTGCGTGTCTCGGGCCGTCATGTCCAGGCACAGGGCATAGCCCGCCACGTGCTCCATGGCCTGAGCCTCGGGCACGGCCCGGGCCCTGCGGCCGATGACCACCCCCAGCTCCACCTCGTGGTGCAGGTTCCGGCAGTAGTAGGGCCGCACGATGGGGGATCCCTCCCGCACGTAGGCCGAGGAAGGCTTGAGGAAGAAGAGCGGCTCGGCGGGCAGGGCGCTGCCCATCTCCTTGGCGTGCTCCGCGTAGTTTCGCCCCACGCACACGATGTTCCTGCCCCACTCCCAGAAGCGGGACAGCGGTTTAGACCCGGCCATGGCTGCCCTTGCCGCGTCCTTGCCGGGCCCCGCACGGCGCTGCCGCTTCTCCTGCTCCTCCTCCGCGGGGTGAGCGGGCGGGCCGAGGGCCGGGCCGGGGCCGGGGCCGGGCGGGCTCAGCGCCGCCCCCGCGCACGCCGGGCCGGGCCGGGCCGTGCCGGCGCTGCCGCCGCCTCCCGGGGCGGACAGCCAAGGTAACCGGGCCGGGCGGGGCGCACGATGCTCCGCGGGGGCTGGCGGGGGCTCGGCACCGCCCTGGCAGCCGGGGCCGTCCTCGGGGCCGTTCTCCGAGCCGGTACGTGCGGCGGGTGCGGCCCGCGGGGGCCGCGGGCGGGCGGAGCGGGGCCGCGCTGGGGCTCTCGCGGCTCCGGGCGTGCCCGGGCGTTGCGCTGACTCACGGCCCGGGCAGGGCAGGAGCTGCTCGGCTGCAGCCGGGGCCGAGCCGTGGTGAGCCCAGCCGAGAGGCCCCGCGGAGCCCCGGGGCTCCGGAGCGCCGGTCAGTGCTCGGGGAGGAGGATGGAGGGGCCGGGGCTGGCGGTGACAGCTGCTACTGGTGATGGAAGCGACCCCGCACTGCCCGAGCTTTGCGTTTGCATTGCGGGCCTAAATCCTCCGAGCCGATGCTGGGCTCTCTGGGAGGTCTCCCCAGATGGTTTTGCATCGCTCGGGTGTTCAGAGGTGGCTCTAATGAGCGAGAATCGCTCGGGGTTCTCTGCCAGACGCTGCTGCAGCTGCAGTGAGGGAATGTCAGACCGAGTTCCCGGGTCTGCACCTTCCACCTGCCCCAGTGGGAGCTGCCCTGGGTTCGGATTCATTTCTTGGAGCCACAAACTCGCTGAGTATCCAAAAAATCCCTGCGTGCAGAGTAAAGCGTGGTTCTTGTGAGGCAGCAGAGCAGCTGGGCGTGCAGTCATCTCCGAGTGACAGCCCTGCCTGAAACGGGAATTTTCCACTATTTATGTAATAAAGTCAGTAACCCCAAACGTTCTGGAGGGAATGCAGGAAACAGCCTGGTTCTGAGGGAACCTGCCTGCTGTCAGTGCCCAGCACGGACACATTTCTGTGCTGGCATTAACACTTCCAGCTGCAAAGCTTTTCCCCTTGGCTCTCCAGCTGTGCTCTGAACTATTGCAGAAGCCCAGGTGGGTGATTCAGAGCTGCTCTCCCACTGCTCTGCTCCAGGAGGGGTTTGGGACAAAGCTGAGAGAGAATGAAGTCACTGAGCATTAATTCTTGGGCAATTAATGCCCAGAAGTCACTGGGCATTAATTCTGGTGCAACAAAGTCAGGGCAGTGAAGTCACTGGGCATTAATTTTGTGGATGACAGCGATTTGAGTGCTGGGCTGTGTCTGAACATCACCCAGGGAGCTCCTTTGGGCTGGGCAGGTCTGAGCAGTGCGTGAGAATCTCCCTGCTCTGCTCCTTGAGGTGCAGCTGAGCCGCAGATGGCAACTGACAGCACGCGAGTTTCCTTCGTGCTGGATGTTTTCTCATTCCTTTGTTGAAATTACATGTTTGGAAACATTTCCTTATGTGGCGCAGCTTGTTTGTTTGTTTGGTAGGAATTGCCAATTACACACTCAAAAGAGACCGTGGGATGCGGGCCAAGGTTAGGGATGGTGCATAGGAAAGAAGCGTTTGAAGGATGTGAATAATTCCTTTGAGCTGAAGTTAAGGTTGGGTTGTTTTCTTTGGTTTGGTTGTATTTTATTTTCCTAGTTGGTGTCTGGCCTGCAAACAAACACCCAGTATAGGTAACTCCCGTGACTGACAGCATCCCAAAGTTCTCCCTGCTGGTGAGAAATTGTTTTTGGGCACTTTTTCCCCATCAAAGAATAGTAAGGGCTTTTTTTGTGTTCTTTTTTTGAAAGGAGTCTCCTCCAGAGGAACACTCTGCAGGTAGGGATGCTTCTCCCAGTGCTGTAAATACCCAGTGCATGCCTGTTCCATTGTGCCTTGGAGTTTTTTGGGGGTATTTTTGGGGGGTTTTTTTGTGGTTGTTTTTTTGTTGTTCTTGTTTTTTGGGTTTTTTTTTTTTTTTTTTTTTTTTTTGGTTTTTTTTTTTTTTTTTTTTTTTTTTTTTTTTTTTGAGGATTGTTTTTAATTTCCCTGGTTTCCCTTCCCTCATAAGCAGGGATGGCAGAGGTGGAAGGGGAAGCAGCTCTGGGCAGGATGGCAGCAGGAGCAGATCTGGAGGATTGTGGAGCTCCTGCAGAGCTGCTCTTATCAGGGCTGGGCAGGCTGGGGACAGTGGGGACAGTGGGACAGGGTGATCACCAGCCCAGGGACTCCTCCCTGTGGCACGGAGGGAGGTGGCCAAGCAGGAAAGTCAGGAACCTTTGGGAGTGTCAGTGGTGCAGAATAAAATAAGATAAAATAAAAGCCAGCCCAGGCTCCTCTAGGGGTGTGCAAACACCTCAGGGGTGCTCAGGCAGCAATTCCTGACCTGCAGGGACTGGCACCTCATCCCTGCCAGTGTTTGAGCTCAGCTCTGAACTGCAGGCCCCAGCACTGCCAGACCTTGTTCTCTTTGCTCCCCTTCTTTATTTGCATGGTGAAACCTCTTAGGGTCGGTTATTTCTTTAAAAGCTGTGTGCCCGTGGTTATTTGCATCTGGAATTTGCTTCTTGGATCTGATTAAACATTGAGCCAAAAGCAAACACGGAAGCAGTGGTGTTGCATCAGGAGCCCCGTGTGTGCCTCTTACCTGGCCAGGTGTGGAGCCTTCCTCCCTTGCAGAGCCTGGGCAGTGCAGGATGACATTTCCCCCAGTAACAGATATTTCTGTCAGAGCAGTCTGTGTATTTCTGTATTTCTCCTTTTTTTCCCCCCTTCTTCCTTTTTTTGTTTTTTTTTTTTTGGCTCTAACTTGCCCTTTTTGCCTTTTTTGCAAAGTCACTGTCCTGGGCTGACCTTTGACCAGCTCCATTCTGCTCTGCTGCCCCTTGAAATCTCCTCTGTGATCCAAGTACAGACTTTTCCCTGCATGGAAAACAAAACATCCTGTCCTTCTCAGGGAGCACCTTGAGGGGTACAAGGTTTTGTCCCGTGGTGGCCTCACTCCTCTTGTCTGAGGGGGCTGTCCTGTGAGCTGGGGCACCTGCCATGCCCTGTCCCACCTGTCCCCTCCCAGGGCTGAGCTTTGGCTGTTTTTGGGGTGCCCAGGTCCAGCCCAGCTGCGAGCCAAATTCCTGCACACGGATCACGAGCTGAGGGAGGCCAAGACAGTGAGCCAGGCCGACATGAAGGTGGAAATCCTGCCCGCCCTCACTGACAACTACATGTACCTGCTCATCGACCAGGACACCAGGGAGGCTGCAATTGTTGACCCTGTGCAGCCCCAGAAGGTGAGGCTGGTTCTGGGGTGTCCTTCCCTGGCTCTGGGGTGTCCTCCCCTTGGCTCTGGGGTGTCCTCCCTGGCTCTGGGGTGTCTTCCCTGGCTTGGGTGTCCTCCTGGCTCTGGGGTGTCCTTCCTGGCTCTGGGGTGTCTTTCCCTGGCTCTGGGGTGTCTTTCCCTGGCTCTGGGGTGTCTTTCCCTGGCTCTGGGGTGTCCTCCTTTGGCTCTGGGGTGTCCTCCCCTGGCTCTGGGGTGTCCTCCCTGGCTCTGGGGTGTCCTCCCTTGGCCTGGGTGTCCTCCCTTGGCTCTGGGGTGTCCTTCCCTGGCTCTGGGTGTCCTCCCTTGGCCCTGGGTGTCCTCCCTTGGCCTGGGTGTCCTCCCTTGGCTCTGGGGTGTCCTCTCTTGGCTCTGGGGTGTCCTTCCCTGGCTCTGGGGTGTCCTCCCTTGGCTCTGGGGTGTCCTCCCCTGGCTCTGGGGTGTCCTCCCTTGGCTCTGGGGTGTCCTCCCTTGGCCCTGGGTGTCCTCCCTTGGCTCTGGGGTGCCCTCCCCTGGCTCTGGGGTGCCCTCCCCTGGCTCTGGGGTGTCCTCCCCTGGCTCTGGGGTGTCCTCCCCTGGCTCTGGGGTGTCCTCCCCTGGCTCTGGGGTGTCCTCCCCTGGCTCTGGGGTGCCCTCCCCTGGCTCTGGGGTGTCCTTCCAATGCTGAATCCAGGAGGGAATGAGCCACACGCTGCCTCAGGTGTAAGGGAAAGGCAGGAAATGCTGCCTGTGCACAGGGAGAGCCAGGAATCACTGCAGGGATTGTTTTGTCCCTCACTCATTCCAGGGATTGCTGTGTCCCTCACTCCAGGAATTTCTGTGTCCCTCATTCCCTCCAGGGATTGCTGTGTCCCCCACTCACCCCAGGGGTTGCTGTGTCCCTCACTCCAGGGGTTTTTGTGTCCCTCATCCCCTCCAGGGATTACTGACCTGGTTTGGGATTTTGGCCTTAATTTGATGTAGGGCAGAAAAGAAGAAATGGGATTTGGGGCTTGGTCAGACCTCGTGTGCTGCCCTGTAACTCCAGCCTGGCAGAGCTGCAGGGGTGGCTCTCCCTCCTCGTGCCCAGGTGACCCCAGGGGTGCTGCCAGCTGCTGCCAGGGCAGGTGTAACTCTCCTCCTGTGTCCCCTCCTGCAGGTTTTGGATGCAGTCAAGAAGCACGGTGTGAAGCTGACCACTGTCCTGACCACCCACCACCACTGGTAACCGCCCTGCCCTGCATCCCTCACACAGACACAGCCAGGAGCTGCTGCTCCCCTGGCTCTGGGGGATCCCTGAGCTGCAGCTGAGGCACGAGGAGGAGGATCAGACCTCATTCCTCTGGCCTTGCTCTGGCCAGATTCCTTGTGCACACCATGTGTGTCTGTGCCTTTCACCTCTAAAACCCTGATTTTTCACTACAAGCTGTCTGTCAGTGCTTTTTGCTTTTCAGATCTTGATTTTTCACTGTGAGCTGTGTGTCAGTGCCTTTCACCTTTCAAATCCTGATTATTCCCCACGTGCTGTGTGTCAGTGCCTTTCACCTCTCAAATTCTGGTTTTTCACCACGAGCTGTGTGTCAGTGCCTTTCACCTTTACAGTCCTGATTTTTCACTATGAGCTGTGTGTCAGTGCCTTTCACCTCTAAAATCCTGATTATTCCCTACGAGCTGTGTGTCAGTGCCTTTCACCTCTAAAATCCTGATTATTCCCTACGAGCTGTGTGTCAGTGCCTTTCACCTCTAAAATCCTGATTTTTCACCACAAGCTGTGTGTCAGTGCCTTTCACCTTTTCAAATCCTGATTTTTCACCATAAGCTGTGTCAATGCCTTTCACCTTTACAATCTTGATTTTTCACTACAAGCTGTGTGTCAGTGCCTTTTGCTTTTCAAATCCTGATTATTCCCTACGAGCTGTGTCAGTGCCTTTTCCCTTTCAGATCCTGATTTTTCACCATGAGCTGTCTGTCAGTGCCTTTCACCTCTAAAATCCTGATTTTTCACCACAAGCTGTGTGTCAATGCCTTTCACCTTTACAATCTTGATTTTTTACTACAAGCTGTCTGTCAGTGCCTATTACCTCTAAAATCCTGATTTTTCACCACAAGCTGTGTGTCAGTGCCTTTCACCTTTTCAAATCCTGATTTTTCACCATAAGCTGTGTCAATGCCTTTTACTTTTCAAATCCTGATTTTTCACTACAAGCTGTGTGTCAGTGCCTTTTGCTTTTCAAATCCTGATTATTCCCTACGAGCTGTGTGTCAGTGCCTTTTCCCTTTCAGATCCTGATTTTTCACCACGAGCTGTGTGTCAATGCCTTTTGCTTTTCAAATCCTGATTTTTCACACAAGCTGTGTGTCAATGCCTTCCACCTTTACAATCTTGATTTTTCACTACAATGTCTGTTCCTTTTGCTTTTCAAATCCTGATTATTCCCCATGAGTTGTGTATCAGTGCCTTTCACCTCTCAAATCCTGATTTTTTCCCCGCGAGCTGTGTGTCAGTGCCAAGCTTGGGGGTGTCTGTGTGCCTGCTCCCTGGTGTTTTGTGGGATGCTGGATTGTTTTCCACTCACCCCATCCCCTCGCTGCCCCAGTTTTACTGGGGAGGTTACTGGGAGCCCCTGGGGCTGCTGATTCCCAGCTGGGGATGGATTGCCAGGGATTGATTCCCCCTCTCACTGCCCTGATTCCTGCAGAAATGATCTCCACTCGTGTTGTTGTGGCCTGTCCTGGCGATGAGGAGTGACAGATCCTGGGGCAAGGGTGGATCGTGTGAAAAACGAGGAATTTTTCTTGGAAAAATTTAGAAGTTTAATAAAAAGATAAAAAGAAAATAGACAATTAGGAGAGACAAAAACAAAATACATTTTCTCAGCTGAGGGTGCTTGGCACAGAACTTGCTAACAAAAAGTTTGTTCTTTATATAAGTGTCAGCTTGTTGCATATTTAAAAGTTCACATGCATGATTTAAACATTCTTTTTGAGTGTGATTTTTTTTTTTGTTTAGTTTTAACTCTCTTTAACTATTTTATTTGTGGGTGGCTCTATTCTGTTTGGTAGCACAGGTCTTATAAATTCTTCTCTTGGGGTTTTGGTCATCTTTATTTGGACAAGACACTTGATAACAGAAATTTAATAGCTTTTTGGTCAGCAATTTTCATGCAGGAATGAAGGATAACACTTTTTCCTTATGGTCTGGCTAATTACTGGAAAAAGCTCAAGTCTTTTATTTTTAACACTATGTTACAATCATAAAAAAAATATATATTCATCACATTTCTAACTTCTATGAATTAAAAGAAAATAGATTACAATCTTCCTATATTGTATACACAATATATATTTGAATATTTGCAAAAAGCCAACTATATAACATTTATAAATGGTATAATATGTATAGCCATTTATGGCTATATTAAAAAAATATAATTATATGTATATATATATATATAATTATATATATGTATAATATATATAGCCATTTATGGCTGTATAAAATATATATAATTATATGTATATATTTATATAATATATATATAATTGTATATATATATGTATAATATATATAGCCATTTATGGCTGTATAAAATAGATATAATTATATGTATATATTTATATACATATATATAATTATATATATAATGGCTTTTTAATGGCTTTATAATGGTTTTTATAGCCATTCTGGCTTTATAAAGCCATTTATAACAATCAGAAATTATCACCTGGAGCTCACCACTGCACCATGACCATAAATCCGTGTTCATTCCTCCCCAAATCCCATTTTTCCCCCTTGCAGGGACCATGCTGGAGGCAATGAGAAGCTGGTGAAGATGGAGCCGGGGCTGCACGTGTACGGGGGGGACGGCAGGGTGGGGGCCCTGACACAGAAGGTGTCACACCTGACAGCCCTCAAGGTAAAGGGAGGGACCTGCAGGGCTCTGCGTGTCCCCTCTGGGTGTCACAGCTGTGTTCCCACCTCAGCTGGGTGGCTCTGGTGCCTGGCAGCACCCCTGGGTGTGGGGGTGGTTTCAGTGCAGCTTTTCCCCTTTCCCAGCCCTGGGGAGTGCCAGCCCTCTGTCCTCGTGTGGGGACAGCACTGAGGGACAGGGGACGTGCTGGGTGGCACTGGGAGGCTGGACAGCTGGCCTGGATGGGGGCAGAGCAGGTGTGACAGGGACAGGGTGGCAGGGGCTGTGTGACAGGACAGTGTGACAGGGCAGGGGCTGTGTGACAAGGACAGTGTGGCAGGGGCTGTGTGACAGGAAAGCGACACTGTGATAGGGACAGTGTGATGTGACAGGGACTGTGTGATGTGACAGGGGGCTGTGTGACAGGACAGGGACATTGTGGCAGGGGCCGTGTGAGAGGGACAGTGTGGTAGGGCTGTGTGACAGGACTGGACAGTGTGACAGGGACTCTGTGACAGGGACAGTGTGACAGGACAGGGACAAAGTGACGGACTCTGTGACGTGACAGGACTGTGTGACAGGGGCTGTGTGACAGAACAGGGACAGTGTGACAAAGGACAGTGTGACAGGGGCTGTGTGACAGGACAGGGACAGCATGACGGGGGCTGTGTGACAGGGGCTGTGTGACAGGACAGAACACTGTGACAGGACAGGACAGTATGACAGGGACAGTGTGACAGGACAGGGGGACAGTGTGACAGGGGCTGTGTGGCAGGACAGTGTGACAGGGACAGGGCTGTGTGACAGGACAGGGACAGTGCAACAGGACAGTGTGACAGGGACTGTGTGATGGGACAGGGGCTGTGTGACAAGGGACAGTGTGACACGACAGGGGACTGTGTGGCAGGAACAATGTGATGGGACTGTGTGACAGGGACTGTGTGACAGGGACTGTGTGACAGACTGTGACAGGACAGGGACAGTGCAACAGGACTGTGTGACAGGGACAATGTGACAGGACACAGTGTGACAGGGCAGGGACTGTGTGACGGGCTGTGAGACAGAACAGGACTGTGCGACAGGGACAGTGTGACAGGGGCTGTGTGACAGGACAGGGACAGTATGACAGGGACAGGCCCGGTGCTGTGCCAGGAGCATGGTGAGCCCTGCACAGAGCCGCTGTCCCTGTGGAACTGGGCTGGGCTGTCCCTGTGGAACTGGGCTGGGCTATCCCTGTGGATCGAGGCTGAGCTGTGGCTGGGCTGTTTCTGTGCCTGTGGCTGTGCCTGTGGCTGGGCAGAGCCGTGCCAGCTGCCTGCGGGGTTTTTCCTGCCCGGGAGCAGCAGGCCGGGCTGGGGACAGCCTGTTTGTTTGCAGCAGAGCTGGCAGGTGACACAAACTGCTGGGAAAGCTCAGGCAGGCGTGAATGGCACTGCTGGCCTCGGGGGCACCCCAGGAAAGGTGCTGTGGGGTGGGCAGGTGAGGCTGTGGTTAACCCTTCCCTTCCCAGCATCAGCCACTTCTCCCCTTCAGCTCCAGTTTTGTTGGGAGCTTTTTTCACGCTCCGTTGGCTTTGTTTTGGATTCTCGCTTGGCTCTGGATCTGTTGGCTCTTGTTGCCAACCAAGCTTTGAGTCCCCGTGGATGGAAATGAAAGGATCTGGCTGTTCCCTTTGTCAGGACACCTGCTTGGAGGAACCAGCTCCCTGCCACAGCCCTCCCTCCCGGGGCTCTGCCCAGATTGGGGCACATTTAGGACATTTAGGGCACGTTAAGAGCAGCAATTCTTTTCTAACCGTGCAATTACCAGCAGCCTCAGCTTTAGTGTTCTGCCTTTTTCCCAGGTGGGATCTCTAAATGTGAAATGCCTCAGTACGCCGTGTCACACCTCGGGACACATCTGTTATTATGTGACTAAGCCAAATAGCTCCGAGCCACCTGCAGTTTTTACAGGTGAGGAGTTGGGAGGTTCCCCTGCCATAAAAACAGAGATTCCCCCTCTGGCTCTGCATCCCTCCCTTCCTGCCAGGAACATCCACGCCTGGCTCCCCTTTCCCAGCAGGAATTGTAGGTGGAGCTGGGGGAACCCCTCTGGGTTTGTAAACAGGGGCTGCACAACCTGCAGGCAGAGCGAGCCCTGGATGAGTCCTACATCCAGCTATTTTTTTTTTTTTCCTGGAAAAAAGAGCTGTTGGTTTTCTGATCCCCAACCCTGCTGCTTTTCCACAAATCTGTGCTCATGTCAGAGAAAGGAGAGAGTAGGGCAGTCAGAGAGGGCTGGTGCTCCACTGCTGCTGGCCTGGATCCTGGTTTGGGAAGGAGGATTCCCCTTCCCTGGGGCTGTGCCTCATCCCTGTGTTCTCCAGAGCTCACAGAAGCTCCTGTGTGGAAGAGAAAGAGGCTCAAACAAGATTTTAGGGGAGAAAATTGAGGTGACTCACCTTTGTTGAATTTCACAGCAAAGAACAAATGTTCCTTGTCCCCTCTAGGGGGGCAGGAGGGGACAGGGGCTGCTGGCAGGGCGTGCCTGGGGTTCCCACCTTTGCCACCAGTGTTTTTGTGGCCCAGCCTGGCTGTCCCCGTGCCCAGGCTGGCTGTGGGCACCCTGGGGTGGCCCTGACCCCATGTCACCCCTGCAGGTGACACCTTGTTCGTGGCTGGCTGTGGCAAGTTCTTCGAGGGCACCCCGGACGAGATGTACAAGGCACTGATCGAGATTTTGGGCAGCCTGGACCCCCAAACGGTACAAACCTCTCATTTTTGTGTGAGTGAGCCAGCCCAGAGCACCCACAGAACAGGGGAACACCCTCAGAGTGCTGTTGGTCAGAGAGAAACTTTTGGGTGTGCAAAAAATGAATATTTACACAAACTCTGGATAGCTGCAAGGATTTGCCTGCCCCAGATGTGTTTGTGCTTTGTGGGGAGAGAACAGGGGCTGGTTATTAAATCTGCTGAGATTTAATAGAAATAATATAAATTTAATATGAATAATTTAAATTTAATATAAATAATATAAATCTGCTGAGCTTGGACATGGGGTTTTCCACCTGTTAAACTGGCAGCTGCTGCCTGTCTCCAGCTGGGGCTGTTGGGTTGTTCCTGCTGGTGCTGGTGGCACCTGGCAGTCCCCAGTGTCACACTGTCCCTTTTCCACAGAGAGTTTACTGTGGCCACGAGTACACCATCAACAACCTCAAGTTTGCTCGGCACGTGGAGCCCAGCAACCCCAACATCCAGGAGAAGTTGGCCTGGGCCAAGGTGAGCTGCTCATCCTTCCCCTGGGCTTTCCTGGACACAGAGCTGTGCTGGGGAGAAGCAGCAATGAGAGTTTGGGATGGGTTTGGGCTTCTTTTTGTCCTCTGCCAAGGGCAGGGTGATACACAGGAAACACATCTTTGAGTTCAGATTTGGGTGTTTATTATTTCTTATCTATTTACAGTATTTACTTCTAAGTTAAAGCCATAAGCTTTAACTAGCAAGCTAGAAAATGAGGTAAGATGGAGAGCCTCTCTTTCCAAGGTTATTTAAGGGATAATTACCCAATAACGAGATGACACCTAGATTATTTATAATTTTAAATATTTATATTATTTATTAATATTATAAATTTATATTTTTATTTATATTATATTTTTGACCCAATAATGACCACCCCAATGCAGACCTTTTTCACCCAATTACAGAAAACCACCTAAACTCATAAAGAAGGTGAAGAAGGATGCAGACAACACCCCAAATCCTCTATTTTAGCTCCCATTTATTACTATATACTAAAAATCTAAGTTTTTCACCCTGTGGGATCACACAATACTATTCAAACCACACACCCACAACCCCAGTGCTGTCACTCAATTTTGGGAGCCCCAAGGTCTCAAGTCAGAAGTGGTGCTGGCTTGGGGATCAAGAAATTTTCAGCCTCCAGGGTTCCAGCAGGAGTTCAGAGCCAGGAGCTGCAGGATGCTGTGTCCCAGGGTTTGGCTGTGCCCACAAAAAGCAATTTTGCTGTCTGGGGGAGCCCTTCCCTGCCTGGAAATCTCCTGTGTTGTGTCCAGGGCACTCCCTGGTGCCCAGAGCTGCAGGTGGAGCAGCCCTGTCCCCTCCTTGCAGGCGCAGTACGACAGCGGAGAGCCAACCATCCCCTCCACCATCGGAGAGGAGTTCACCTACAACCCCTTCATGAGAGTCAGGTGGGAGTGCTGGGAATGGGGCTCTGCTCACAGGGAGCAGGGACAGGAGAGGGAACGGCCTCAGGCTCAGCTTTTCCTGCCTGTGAGCACCAGTCCCTCCTCACAAGTGACATTTGGGTCCCTCGGGACAAGAGGGACATGGAGGGGCTGGAGTGTGTCCAGGGATGGGAAGGGAGCTGGAGAATTCCTGAGGGAGCTGGGAAAGGGGCTCAGCCTGGAGAAAATGGGGATTTAAGGAATATTTCCAGCTCTGACAGCCTCACCAAACACCTTCCTGCTATGCCTGGATCTCCATGAAAACCCTCTGGAATTGGGGGCTGGACATTCCTGGCATGGCACAAACAGGAGGAGCTGGGAAAGGGGCTCAGCCTGGAGAAAATGGGGGTGCACAAAGGGAAAAGCTTTGCAGCACAGCCCTCCTCAGTTTTTTTTTCCCCCCTCACATTTTCTCCCACTTTTTGATTTTTACCCTTGGGACAAGAGGAACATGGAGGGGCTGGAGCGTGTCCAGGGAAGGGAAGGAGCTGGAGAATTCCTGAGGGAGCTGGGAAAGGGGCTCAGCCTGGAGAAAATGGGGATCAGGGGGAATTTCTGGCTGCACAACTCCCTGCCAGGAGGGGACAGCCGGGGGGGATTTGGGATCTGCTCCCAGGGCACAGGGACAGGAGGAGAGGGAACGGCCTCAGGCTGGGCCAGGGGAGGTCAGGGTGGATATTTGGGAGAATTTCCTCCTGGAAATGCTGCCCAGCCCTGGCACAGCTGCCCGGGGCAGGCGTGGAGTGCCCATCCCTGAGGGGCTGTAACAGCCTGGTGGATGTGGCACTTGGGGACCTGGGGCCATGGTGGCTTTGGCTTTTGGGGGAATGGTTGGACTCCACCTCAGAGGCCTTCTCGAAGCTCAACAATTCCATGTGGGGGCCATGGCCAGCCCTGGTGCCCAGCTGGAACAGCTCAGCCTCACTGCTGTGGGAAGGAGGCGAGGTCCCAATTGCTTTTCTGCCTCCCACATTCCTGGCTGGATGCCTCCAAGGCTCTCACTGCCTGTCCTGGCAGAAAGTTCCTGGATTTGAGGTCTGTGCTGAGCATCATTCCCTGGTTCAGGAGACAGAACAGGCTTTGCTGTGTCTGCTCCTTCCTCCAGCAGAAGATGCTGCTGAGGCACAGAAATGCAATTTCCTCCTGCCCCTGAGCCTTCAGAGCAGGCTGGGTGAGCTGGTTTGATCCCCCCACAGCTGGGATTCCATCCTGACCCTGCTCTTCCCTCCTGGCAGGGAGAAATCAGTGCAGGAGCACGCGGGGGAGAGCGACCCTGTGCGGGCCATGGGGGCCATCAGGAGGGAGAAGGACAACTTCAGAGTGCCCAAGGACTGAGCACTGCCTGCACCACTTTAATGTCACTGCAAGTGTCACTTAGACCCTTCAGATGTTTTAGGAGTCAAATCTTTTGTGGTTGAGACGAGTTTTATTTAGTTGTTGGTTTTTTTTTTTTTCTTTTCGTTTCGTTTTAATTAAGGGAAAAAAAAGAAAAAAAGCACTTTGCCCTTGTTGAGATGTTCTACAACATATTTATATTATGATGAAGAGTATTTATCCTCCTCTCGCTGTCTCTCGAGCTGTCACGTGTCACCTGCAGGTCATTGTGAAAGTGTTGGTGCAAGGCTGGGCTGGGCAGGGTCAAACCTGGAGGTTTTGGGAGGAGCTCCTGTTCCTTTTGTGGCAGCCTGATGTGGATGCAGACTGAGGTGTCTTTGAAGCAGAGACCAAACGCAGGAGCTGAAGATTCCAGTGCTTCTTCCATGCTGCTTCTTCAACATTTCTGGCTCCACTCAAAGCAGTCCCAGGGCCAGCCCTGCTGTGCCAGTGCTGCTTCAGGGGGTTCTTGGGGCTGGGCTGGCTCTGGGGGTGGCTCTGGGGCCACCCAGCTTCTCTGCTGTCCCCAGGCATTGCTGTGCTTGCACCCTTTGAGTCCCGAGCCTGTTTGCATGAACCTCCTGTCCCTGTGTGTGCCCCCAGAGCTGGCAGGGCTTTGCCTGCTGCCTCAGGATGCAGGAGCAGCCACTCCCGGTGAGTGCCTGTCCCCTCTGAGCACTGGGGACACCCCTGCAGCAGCAGCTGAGCAGTTGTCACCTGTCCCCAGGTGAGCAGGGGTGTGGGGGGTGGCACCGGGTCTCTGGATTTGCTTTAAAATGCTGGATTTTCTGTAGTTCAGGAGGGAAGGTGGGACCTGAACTATGTGTGGTGTCTGCTGGAACGCTGCCACACCGGGGTGTGACTGTACTGAGGGCTGGGCAGGGGGGAAATAAATAACTGCTGGAAACAGAGGTTCCTAAACTCACAGATTGATAATTTGTTGGGTTTGGATTGGAGATTGAAGTCAAACAGCAGGAAGTGTCTTTCTGCCTCATCCTGGGGTGAGTGGGTGGCATTTTGGGGACCCCAGGGGCGTTGGTGGCAGCTGTAATTTTGTGAAAGAACAGAGAGGGTTCAGCCCTGGGTTTGCTGCCTGTGAGTGCCATTCCCTCCTCACACGTGGCACTTGGGCCCCTCGGGACAGGAGGGACATGGAGGGGCTGGAGAATGTCCAGGGATGGGAACAGGGCTGGGAAGGGGCTGGAGAATTCCTGAGGGAGCTGGGAAGGGGCTGAGCCTGGAGAAAATGGGGATCCACAAAGAGAAAAGCTCTGCAGCACAGCCCTCTCCAAACTGCCCTCACTTTTATTTCCTCCCATTTTTTGATTTTCCCCTTGTGACGAGAATTCCTGAGGGAGCTGGGAAAGGGGCTCAGCCTGGAGAAAATGGGGATCAGGAGGAATTTCTGGCTTTCCACAGCTCCCTGCCAGGAGGGCATAGCCGGGGGGGATTTGGGGTCTGCTCCCAGGGCACAGGGACAGGAGGAGAGGGAATGGCCTCAGGCTGGGCCAGGGGAGGTCAGGGTGGATATTTGGGATGTAAAAGCCCGCTGGATGTGGCACTTGGGGACGTGGGGCCGTGGTGGCTTTGGCTTTTGGGGGAATGGTTGGACTCCACCTCAGAGGCCTTTTCCAAACTCAACAATTCCATGTGGGAGCCATGGCCAGCCCTGGGTGTCCGGCTGGGAGAGCTCAGCCCTGCTCCTGCCCCCTGTGCCTTTGGGGCTTCCTGCCCCGGGGCTGCGATCCCGTCCCTGGATCAGGGACCCCCCCAGACCCCCCAGCAGGAGCTCCAGCACCCGGCACCACCCTGGGGCTTCTCCCCGCGCTGCTGTTTCCATCCAGCCCCCAGTGCCACCAGTGCCACCAGTGCCACCACCCCTCCTCCCTCCCCGCCGGCTGATTTGGGGGGGCTGCCCTGGGGGGACCCCTCCTTCCCCCAGTGCCAGGACACACCGTGGCACACCCCAGGTGACACCAGCGCTGTCCCCCGTCCCCCGTGGCCGCAGCGGCCGCGCCGTGCGGGCTCTCCCCGCCCCACGCTGCGTGTCCCGCCCCGCACACGGCGGGGACCGCCCCGGGGGTGGCGCTGGGGACACGCCGGGGTCCCGCACCCCCAACCCGCCTGCGGGGGCCGCCCGCATCTCCCCGGGGCCATGAAGGTGAAGGTGATCTCCGTGCTGGAGGATAACTACATGTACCTGGTGATCGAGGAGAGCACCCGCGACGCCGTGGCCGTGGACGCTGCGGTCCCCAAAAGGGTGAGCGGGTCCCCAAAAGGGTGAGCGGGTCCCCGCGGGAGGGTGGCGGTGGTTCCACAGCGGGAGGGGGGATCCGTGCGCACCTGGAGCATCCCCCGGCAGGACAGACCCCTCCATCCCATGGGATGTGGGGTGCGGGCCCCCCCTGTCCCTGCCCCGGGATGCCCGAGCCGCTCCCTGCCCGTGCCCGCAGCGAGCGGGAATGATCCCAAATATTCGGGGATCCCATGCCCCGATCCCGTTTTCCACGAGGCGGGCAGGCAGCGGCCGGGCTGGCCGTGTCCCCCGTGTCCCTGGTGTCCCTTGTGCCACCCCATCAGCGTTCGGTGCTGACTCGGGCATTTCCTTCCTCTGGGAGGAGCGCGGGGTTTGTTCCTGCCCGTGAATCCGGGCTGGGCATCCGGAGCCGGGCTTGGCAGTGCCATGTGGCCTCCGCCGTGCCCGGGGAGGGTGGCACGGCCGGCGTGTCCCTGTCGCGGCAGTGACCCCGTGCTCTGCTCCGTGCCCGCCCTAAGAATGGCCGGGAATGGTGACAATGTCACCATCCCCATGGAATCAGCGTGGTGCCATCCCCTGTTCCCCTCAGGGTCACCCCTGTGTCACCCCTGCTTCCCCCAGGGTCTCACCTGTGTCACCCCTGCTCCCCTCAGGGTCACCCCTGTGTCACCCTTGCTCCCCTCAGGGTCACACCTTTGTCCCACGCGGTTTTGTGCCCGGTGCCACAGGGGACAGGTCACTCTGTGTGTGTGTTTGTGTCACCTCCTGTGCCCTCTCACACTGCTCTGGGTCCCTTGCAGCTGCTGGAGATCATCAGGAAGGAGAACGTGGTGCTCAAGGCCATCCTCACCACCCACCACCACTGGTACGTGTGGCTGGGTCGGGGTGGCCGTGTCCCTACAGGGACAGTGCTCGTGTCCCTACAAAGACAGTGCTCGTGTCCTCAGAGGGATGGTGGCCATTCCCAATAATCCCAGTGCCCATTCCCAATAATCTCAGTGCCCATTCCCAATCCCAGTGCCCAGTCTCGATGCCCATTTCCAATCCCTGCGCCCATTCCCAGTAGTTTCAGTGCCCATTCCCAAACCCAGTGCCCATTCCCAATCCTGGTGCCCAATCCCAATCCCCATTCCCGATCCTCCTGTGCCCTCAGGGACCACGCCAGGGGCAATGAGGAGCTGGCCCAGCTCCTGCCAGGCCTGCAGGTGTTCGGGGCTGACGAGCGCATCGGGGCCCTCACACACAAGGTCACCCATGGCCAGGAGCTCACGGTGCGTGGCTGTCCCCAGGGCCTTGGGGACATTCGGGGTTCCAACCCCACACACGGGGCCTGGCTGGGGGGGTGGGGTGGTCCCCAGTGGGGTGGCACCGTGGGGAGCAGAGGAGTGGCCAGTGGGGAGGGGAGTGGGGTGGTCACAGTGTCCCCAGTAATCCCCAGAGGAGTGGCCAGTGGGAAGCAGGGTGGGATGGTCACACTGTCCCCAGTGTAGTGGCCAGTGGGGAGTGTCCCCAGTGGTCCCCAGTGCAGTGGGGTGGTCACACTGTTCCCAGTGGGGTGGTCACAGTGTTCCCAGTGTCCCCAGTGCAGTGGGGTGGTCACACTGTTCCCAGTGGTCCCCAGTGGAGTGGGTGGTCACACTGTTCCCAGTGGGGTGGTCACAGTGGTCCCCAGTGTCCCCAGTGCAGTGGGGTGGTCACAGTGTCCCCAGTGGTCCCCAGTGTTCCCAGTGTCCCCAGTGCAGTGGGGTGGTCACAGTGTCCCCAGTGTTCCCAGTGTCCCCCGTGCAGTGGGGTGGTCACAGTGTCCCCAGTGGTCCCCAGTGTTCCCAGTGTCCCCCGTGCAATGGGGTGGTCACAGTGTCCCCAGTGGGGTCGGTGCTGCCGAGCTGTGCCCTGGGCTGTGCCCCGGGGTGGTTGCAGATGTGACCCCACAGATTCAAGGCTGGGCTGGAGGAGAAACCTCATCCCAATCCCAGCCCATTTGGGGTTGTGCTGGAGGCTCCCACCCTCTCCTGGGCCCGGGTCCCAAATGCCATCGGAGCAGACACACCCAAAGCCCCAAAGTCAGATCTGTGACCTGCTGGGCCCCAGGTGGGGCATGGGGAGCTCTGGGGGGTCTGTTTGTCCCCCTCAGTGCCACCCTGACCCTCTGTCCCCTCAGTTTGGGGCCATCAGGGTGCGGTGCCTCTTCACCCCGTGCCACACCTCGGGCCACATGTGCTACTTCATGTGGGAGGACGATTCCCCGGACGCTCCGGCTCTTTTCTCAGGTACCCCCCGTGGCTTTTGGGGTCACCCTCCCTGTGTGCTGCCTGTCCCCCACACCCAGCGCTCCTGGGGTGAACCCAGCACCCCTGGGCACCCCCAACCCCTGGGTGCCCACCCCCTGTCGCACAGGTGACACGCTGTTCGTGGGGGGCTGCGGGCAGTTCTTCGAGGGCACGGCGGAGCAGATGTACACGAACCTGACACAGACCCTGGGCACCCTGCCCGAGGACACGGTGAGGGTCCCTGAGCCCGGCCTGGGGACGGTCCTGGGGCCAGGAGGGGGATTGGGGCAGGGATTCCAGGCTCGGGGCAGGGATTCTGGGCTCTGGGCAGGGATCCCAGGCTCTGAACAAGGATTCCAGCCTCAGGGTAGGGACCCCGGGCTCAGGGCAGGGATCCTGGGGTTGGAGCAGGGATCCTGGGGTCGGGGCAGGGATCCTGGGTTTGGATCAGGGATCCCGGGCTCAGGGCAGGGATCCTGGGCTCAGGACAGGGATCCCAGGCTCAGGGTAGGGACCCCGGGGTCGGGGCAGGGGGCTCAGGGCAGGGATCCAGAGCTCAGGGCAGGGATCCCAGGCTCAGGGCAGTGATCCCAGGCTCGGGTCAGGGATCCCGGGTTTGGATCAGGGATCCCAGGCTCGGATCAGGGATCCCGGGCTCGGGTCAGGGATCCCGGGCTCGGGGCAGAGATCCCGGGCTCAGGGCAGGGATCCCAGGCTCAGGGCAGGGATCCTGGGTTTGGATCAGGGATCCCAGGCTCAGGGCAGGGATCCCAGGCTTGGATCAGGCCCTGGGAGCAGGTTTGATGCCAGCTCCCTCCTGCAGAAGATTTTCTGTGGCCACGAATGCACCGTCAGAAACCTCAAATTCGCCTTGAAGGTGGAGCCCGAGAACGAAGCAGTGAGGGCGAAGCTGGCGTGGGCCAGGGTGAGTGTGGCAGTGTGGCAGTGCCCCCTGTGCCAGGGTGGGGACCAGGGGGGTGGGATGGCAGCAGGATTTGGACACCTGTGTTCCCTTGGCAGCAGCGTGATGAGGAGGACCTGCCCACGGTGCCCTCCACGCTGCACGAGGAGTTCCTGTACAACCCCTTCCTGCGCCTCACGTAAGCACTGCTGGGCCTGGCCACAAATTTCCCTTTCCCCGTCCCCTTTTCCCTATGAACTGGAGAAATCCCAGCCTGGTGCCTGGACATGGGGTCACCCCAGAGCCCCCAGCTCAGGGTGGCACTGCCCCATCACCCACCCAGTTGTCCCCTCCTGTCCCCTTGCAGGGAGGAGCCCGTGCAGAGGTTCACGGGCAGGACGGAGCCCGTGGAGGTGCTGAGGACGCTGCGCTCGCAGAGGGACAACTTCAAGAAGCCCAAGGAGAGGCCCAACCCCCAGGCTGTGCTGGCCTTCGACTGGGGGCTCTTTGGGCCCTTCCTGGAGAAGAAGTGACCCCCCCGTGGTGCCAGGGCTCCCTCCTGGCTCTGCCCAGCTCGGATTTGCCCCAGCTGGGGACTGGAGTTTGTATTTCGGCTGCTTGTGTGAGGCTGCTCTGCTCTGCTCCCCTCTGGCATTCCCATGGAGCAGCACCTGGATCCCTCTGCAGAGCCTGTGGGACCCCCTGGGTGCTGGGGTGGTGGCAGAGGGTCAGGACATGGAGCAGGGGACAGTCCCAGTTTTGGGGTCAGTGTGGGAGCTCCCAGCTGTCCTGCAGCCCAGGAAGGGCAGGGAAAAGCGGGAATGCTCAGGGACACCCCCAGGGAGCAGCAGCTCCCCCCTGCCCTGGGGGCTGCATCCCAATCCTGGGGATTGTTTGGAATTCCTGGGAACCCTCCTGGCCCTGCCTGTGCTGCTCCAGCCACCCTGGGCCCCTCCCAGGCTGGGAATGGGGGAGGACACTTGGATCCCCGTGGGAAACTGGGAAGTGACACTGGTGGCACTGGTGACACCAGCACCCACCCCGCTCCACCCCTGTGCTAACAACCCCCTAACAAATCACAGCAGGACCTGGGTGGGTTTTCCCCTCTTTTTTCCCCATTTTTCCTGGGATTCGTGGCTCAGTCTCTGCCTTGGGAAGCCCTTGGGCCGTGTGGGGTGTCCAGGTGGAGCCCAGCAGGGATTTCCCAAGGTTTTAAGTTTTGGGAAGGATTTTAGGCAGCCAAGCACCGAGTGCTGCCAGGCGTCCCTTGCTTTTTGCTTTTCCCCAAGATAAAAACTGGAAAACGCTCGGTGCCAACTCCATGGACGTTGCCTTGTCCCCTGGGGCTCCCCAGCCTTCACTTTGTGCAAAACCAGGGCTGTGCTTTATTCATTTTTAAGTGTGACAAAGCAGCAGAGTTTTATTTGCAGCTGTGGGGAGGCACTTCCCACCAGTGAAGTCATTCCATTTTTTTTTCTCGCGGAGAAAATGAGGGTTTGATGAGAATTTGAGTTTGGCAACTCCCAGAGTTGATTTCAGGGATTTTCATGTGTGGACTGTGAAGTTCTTTGATGCCACTGGAGTCTGGTTTGGGGCTTTTTCCTGTGCTACAAACTGGACCAAAGTTTTCTATTTTTTTTTTTTTTTGCTTTTATTAAGTTATAGTTTGGATTTACTTCCCTGCATGGAGGGATTTATGCAGCTGTAAAAGCTCCCTTGGTACCATGGCCTGAATTGCTCAGTTTCCATGAAATGCTGCAGTTGTGGATGTGTTCTTTTGGAATTTTATTTGTCCTGGGAGCTCCTGTGTGTTTGAACCAGCCCTGCATGAAAAGGGAATTCACTGGAAGCACCAAATTTGCTCCTCAGGAAGGTGGGGAGGGGGGAGCTTGATGCCTTAGAACACTGTGAGGTCATTAATGCTCAGCAACAGCTGAAAAAAATGGAAAGCTTTTAATTAAAAACATGAAAATCACCATTTGCTCTGTGGAGTCATTGGGATAAAGTGCAGAGGAGGATTTGGTTCCTGCCAGCCCTGAGGTCAGGAATTATTTTCTCCTCATTTCAGGATGTTCTCCATCACTAAGTGCCTGTTTTGTCTGGATTTAGGGATATCATCCCTCAGGAAGTGACAATTCTGACTCCCTGCTGTGTGTTTAGGAAGAAAAGAGATGTGATTGCCCTTGGTATAAATTATTATAATTTAAATAAAGGAATCCCAAGGTTTCTGTCCAGCAGTCACTGCAGGCCCTGAGCAGGGCCAGGGGTGATCCCAGGCTCTGGATCCCCCTGCAGGGCAGTCAGAGGGGACAACTCCAGCCTTCAGGAGAGCAGTTGTGATCAGGTGAGGATGTTCCAGCAGAGGCAGCCACAGAACTGAGGGCTGTGACAGGAATATTGGGGTGTGGCACAAAGCTCAGCCTGGAGCTGGGTAAATCCTTGAATTCCTCAGTTCTGGCAGGGATGGGGCTGGTGGAGCAGTCTCCTGATGTGTCTCCTGGTAGATTTTGGGGTTATTCAGCCTCCAGCTGAAGGAAGGAGCAGTGCCAGGTGTGCTCCCAGAGGCAGGAATTGCACAGAGCCCGTGGAGGATCAGAAATGTGAGTTCAGAAGGCACTGAGGATCTCCTGGGCCGGGCAGCTCTCACCATTTGATGCTGAGGGCAGAGTTTGCTCTCTCCACGGGGTGGTACTGGGTGTGCAGCACCTCCTGAGCCCTGTCTGAGCCCCAGCCCCCCAGCCAGAGCTCCCAGAGCTCCCTCACAGCCTGGTTCTCCTCTGGAACCTCAGCCCTGGGGGATTCATACAACCTCTCCACCTCCTGCAGCTCCTCCTTGCTGGATTCCCCCTCCAGTTTGATTTGCCCTCCTCCGTTCAAACAGCCTGGGGGGAAAAAGAAAAGGGATGAAGAATTTCAGCTGGGAAAACTTAAAAAAAAAATCTAATTAATTTTTTCTGCTCCTGCAAACAGCTGCAGGAATGAAAACACCTCAGGAATGGAGGGGCACTCCCAGTTATCTCCCAGCAGCAGAGCCACAGGGCAGGGAGGTGCTGGGCTGGGGATCTGCCAGCTCTTATCTGCTGCCCCCAGAGGAGCCCAGGGCAGGTGAGCCCAGCCTTGGAGGAAAGGGAAAAGTGCCTGGGATGGGTTCTGGGAGGCCCCTCAGTGGTTCAGGCTGCTCCTGCTCCCAAGGGAGCCAGCAGGCAGGAAAAGAAAAATGGAATAAATATTATTTTTTTCTCCACCAGGCACAGCAGCATTTTCTGTAAGAGTGATGGGTTTGGGCAATTTCAAAGGGGGAAAATCCCCTCAGGTACCAAAGAGCTCAGGACACCCCCCTTAAAAGCAATTAATTAATTAACAATGAGATTAGTTAATTAAAACTAAATAAAATAAATAAATCTATTTAATTCATTAATTTAATATTAAATTAATAGTAATTATTTTAATTTAATAAATATTAATTAAAATTATTTTATTTACTATTAAAAATAAATAAATGAATAAAAATACTTAATTAAATTTTGTGCTATGGAATTTAGCTGCAATTCCTGAGGAATTCCTGGCTCAGAGGTAAGAAAATCCCCACACAGCTCTGGAGCTGTGAGAAATCTCCCATTTTCCCTGTCCTGGATTGCCTGGAGCTGCTCCCAGGCTGGGTTTGGGAGCAGCCTCACCTGAGGGACAGGCCATGACCTCCACGTAGTGATAGGGGCACTTCCCTCGTTTCAGCTTCTGCACCAGGTTCTGGATGTTCCTGAATCCATAGGCCAGGGCAAACTGGAGCAGGACCTCCCCATCCCTCTCCAGGGTCACCTCCTGGAAGTCCTTGTTCCTGAGGGAGCAGAGCACAGCAAATGATTTCTCCAAACCGATTTCTATTTTCAACTTCAAAGTGTAAAACCCAAATCCTTTGTGGATCTCATTTCTAGAGCTGTCCTAGTTCTGTGCCAGCCAAGGGAAATGGGCAGGAATTCCTTCCAGAACCTTCCAGGATTGTTGGGATCACCTGAGCAGAGTTTGCTGAAGGACAAACTTCACCAAATTTTATCCTGTGCTGGATAAAACCTGAAAAGATCAGCACAGGGAGACCTGAGTTCCTTCAGAGCCCCTGAGGGGATTTTTAATTTCTGCTGGAGCATCAAACGTGGCAACAAACCCTGACTGAGGATTCCAGATTGCCAAGGTTAGTCCTGATAAATGATTTTTCTCCTCATCAGTTAGATCTACAAAAATCAGACCTTTCAATGCAGTTTGAATTCAATAATATTTCCTATTAATTACCACCTAACTTGTAATCTATAATAACAAAGAGATCAAAGTTGGTGCCTTATAGAAAAAAGAAGTAATTTAATTTTTATCAAGTTTTTGAGACTGTTTTTTCTGCTTCCTAAACATAAAAATTGCTCATTAGGGATATAATTAATTCCAAGGGATATAATTAATTCCAAAGGATATATTAAATTCTAACTGGGAAGCCAGAAGGAATCTCAGGTGGATGAGCCTCAATGCCCAAACCCAGGGGATTTATTTTGTTTCACTGCAGTTAAACAGAGCCCCAAAATCCTCCCACAAGGTTTTTTGGGATCAATAATCACTGACAAATCTTGATTGGCCTGATCCAAGGTGAGGAATCCCAGCTCCACCAGAGTTTTGCCTTCCCAATTACTCTAAAATTTTATAATGACTCTAAAAATGATCAGGAAAATATTTAATCTATAAATAATTTATAATTACTCTATAAATTATCAGTGGGGAAAATCCATCAGGCCAAACTCCAGGGTGTGGAAGGGGCTGGAATTCTCCCTGGCTGCATGGAATTGGCTGATTTATTGCTCAGCAGCTGGGGGAGAGGAGAGCAGCCAATTCTCAGCCTGGAAATAAAGTTTAACATGACCAAAAAAACCCAAAAATTCAGCCCCTCAACCAGAATTCCTGAAAAATTTGAGTTTGGGATTGTTATAAATGCACATTATAAAGTTGGCTTTTTGCAAATATTAAAATGAATGTAAAATGTGGGAAGATTTTATTGTATTTTCTTTTATTAATAGAGTTTAGAAATGTGATGAATGGATATTTTCTTTTTGCTTGTAACAGTGTTAAAAGTATAAAACTGGGTTTTTTCTGTAACATCTAAACCGAGCAAACCAGAAAGGGAAGGGGGAAATCCTCTTGCATTTCTGCATTAACCAACTGAAGATAGTGGTAGGCCAAAAACCACAGAAAGGAATAATAATAACAATAACAATAACAAATATATATTTATTATTTTAATTTTATTTTTATTTCATTATATTAAATTATATTATTAATATAATAGATATTATATTATATATATTTATACATATATTTACATATGTAAATATATATAATTTTTATTATTTTAATTTTATTATTATTTTATTATATTAAATTTTATTATTATAAATATTATATATTATATATATTGTATATATTTATACGTATATTTACATATATAAATATATATATTTAATTTCTATTATTTTAATTTTATTATTTTTTATTAGATTTATTATTATAATAAATATAATATATATTATATATAGTATATATATTTATACATATATTTACATATAAAAATATATTTAATTTTTATTATTTTATTATTTTTATTATATTACATGTTATTATTATTTTAAGTATAATATATATTATATATTTATATGTATATTTACATATGTAAATATGTATATTTAATTTTTATTATTTTAATTTTATTGTTTTATTATTGTATTAAATTATTATTACTATTATTATGATGATTATTAATTATCTCCTGGTGTCAGAAGAATAAGACACAAGAATGACTGCAAGACACCAAGAAGAACTTTATCTACCAGAAATAATAAAATGTTAATTTAGTGAAATAGAACAAGTTGGGGAGGGGGGACCAAAACCATCTGAATTAAAAGGAATATTTGAATAATTCATTAGGGTCTATTAAATTTGTAACACAGAGATCCTTAAAACAAAGGAGCTGAAGGGCTGAGTGCTGAGAAATTTTGCTTTTGCCTCTCCTAATTGTCTATTTTCTTTTAAATTTTTATTCAACTCCTAAATTTTTCTAAGGAAGCAAACCTCGTTTTTTTTCCCCAGGATTTCAGCTCCTTACTTGAGAGGTTTGTAGTGGATGGAGCCCACGTGGATGCCGAAGAGCTCCCGGGCCGCGTGTCTGAAGATGTGCTCCAGGAACCCCCCGGAGCCGCCCCCGCGGTGAGTGCGCAGCTCCCGGGCAGCCCCGCCCAGCCTGCGGAGGGAACGGCAGCAGCCTCAGGGATCTGGGATCCAACAAAGCTCCAGGGGCTTCAGGATAGCGGGAACAGCCAAGCAGCAGCTTCTGCTGAGCTCCGGGTTTTCATTTTCTCTGCTGGGAAGCTCTGGGGAATTGTGGCACTTGGCACAGGGGATGTCCCTGGATCCCTGGAAGTGTTCCAGACCAGGCTGGATAGGGATTGGAGCAGCTGGGATAGTGGGGTTGGATGGTTTTAGATTCATTCCCATTCAAACCATTCCAGGATTCCCTGATTCTCTAATGAATCCTGTGTAATTCAGGCAGCACTGACAGAACAAGGGGACACAGCTTCAAGCTGTTCCAAGGGAAATACAGGCTGGATATCAGGGAAAAGTTATTACAGTTTATTTATAAAAGTTATTATAGTTTATTACCTTTACAGAAAGGTAATAAAGTATTGAAATAATCAATTTCAATTGAGTATTGAAGGGGAGGTGGTGCAGTCACCATCCCTGGATGTGTTTAGGAAAAGCCTGGATGTGGCACTGGGTGCTGTGGGTTGGTTGAGGTTTGGGTTGGTGATCCTGGAGATCTTTTCTAACCTAGAAATTCTGTGATTCTGTGATCGATTCTGTGGTTCTGTGATCGATTCTGTGGTTCTGTGATTGATTCTGTGATTGATTCTGTGCTGCTGAACCTTGCTGGAGTTCTGGAGCTCTGGGATGCTCCCCCTGCCCTGAGGCAAAGTGCAGGACCAGCCCTGCTGTCCCCTCAGACCCCAAATGTGAGCCCAGCCCACCCCAAGGTGTGCAGCTGGCCCTGGAGCAGAAGTTCCTCCTCAGATCAACGAGCCCAGTCCCATCTGACATGTCTTAAATGTCATTTTTCACAAATGATCTTCTGGAGATTAACTGAGTGACCTAAATATTTGTTATTTCTGCTTTAATTCTGGGATCTTTGCAGTGGCTCTGATAATGAGGAGCAGCAGCTTCTGCTTCAGGAAATTTCTATCACTGGGACAGGTTCTTGTCCTTCCCAAAGCCTGCAGCAGCTTTTTGTGGGATGACAGGAGCTGGAGTGATTGTCCAGTGGGAATTCATCATTTTCTGTACGTTAAATATTTTAACTCCTAATTTTTCTGGTTCAAGTGATACAAGAAACCAAAGCAAGGGCAAACACACTTGTGTAAAACAGCAGGAAAAGGGGAATTCTCAACTCTCTGAATCCTGGAGGAAAGAGAATTCTGAACTCCCTAAATCCTGGAGGAAAGGGAATTCTGAACTCTCTGAATCCTGGAAGAAATGGAATTCTGAACTCTCTGAATCTAGGAGGAAAGGGAATTCTGTACTCCCTAAACCCTGCAGGAAAGGGAACAGAAAAATTCTGAACTCTCTAAATCCTGCAGGAAAAAGAACAGGGAAAGGGAATTCTGAACTCCCTAAATCCAGGAGGAAAGAGAACAGGGAAAGGGAATTCTGAACTCCCTAAATCCTGGAGGAAAGGGAATTCTGAACTCCCTAAATCCTGGAGGAAAGGGAATTCTGAACTCCCTAAATCCTGGAGGAAAGGGAATTCTGAACTCCCTAAATCCTGGAGGAAAGGGAATTCTGAACTCCCTAAATTCTGGAGGAAAGAGAACAGGGAAATTCTGAACTCTCTGAATCCTAGAAGAAAGGGAACAGGGAAAGGGAATTCTGAACTCTCTAAATCCTGGAGGAAAGGGAACAGGGAAATTCTGAACTCCCTAAATCCAGGAGGAAAGAGAACAAAGAAAGGGAATTCTGAACTCTCCCAATCCTGGAAGAAAGGGAATTCTGAACTCCCTAAATCCTGCAGGAAAGGGAACAGGGAAAGGGAATTCTGAACTCCCTAAATCCTGGAGGAAAAGGAACAGGGGAAGGGAATTCTGAACTCTCCCAATCCTGGAAGAAAGGGAACAGGGAAAGGGAATTCTGAATCTCTGAATCCTGGAGGAAAGGGAACAGGGAAAGGGAATTCTGAACTCTCCCAGTCCTGGAAGAAAGGGAACAGGGAAAGGGAATTCTGAACTCTCTGAATCCTGGAGGAAAGAGAACAAAGAAAGGGAATTCTGAACTCTCTGAATCCTGGAGGAAAGGGAACATGACTGAAATGGGATTTTGCTCTTACATGGTGTCCAGGGGAGCAGGATCTACATCTGCCAGGGACACTCCTTCTTGCTCCAGCAGCTTTAGCACTTCTCCTAGAGCAGAACCAGGCACAAAGAGTTCTTATTTTTGGGATACAGGAAAACAAACCCCACAGAGCAGCCCCTAAACTGCACCTGCATTTTACCAGGGCGTGATTTGCACTTAAATGTAAATACAGATCAATATCCAACCCCTATCAGAGACAAAGGGTTATTAAATCCAGGGTAAGGCTCCCAGAATTAGCTGGATTGGGAATCTCCTGTGGCTCTGCTCACCTGTGGTGATGACACAATCCACATCCCTGGTCTGGTATTCCTGGTTGAAAAAGTCTGGCCTGGAGGCCTCCAGCTTTTTGTCATAGCAGGGCATGACTGTGACGTGGTAGATCCTGTCAGGGGGCAGGTGCTGCAAGAGAGACAAGGCTGGGGCAGCTGGAGCAGCCCAAATCCCCCTGTCCTCAGGGAGTGCATTCCAGGAGAGGGGAAAACAATGCCCTGTGCCCCTGGAATGATCCCCACTATTACTGAGTATTTGTGTATTTAGGTGTTGGTGCATAGATGAAATGATTTCTCTCCTCAAAGCCAATTTCAGCAGGGATGGTCCTTCACAGGTTTCATGGAATCCTGGAATGGTTTGGGTTGGGAGGGACCTTAAAGCTCCAACCCCAACACCTTCCACCATCCCAGGCTGCTCCAAACCCTGTCCAGCCTGGCCTTGGACACTTCCAGGGATCCAGGAACAGCTTTTTTGGGAATCCCATCCCAGCCCCTCCCCACCCTCCCAGGGAGGAATTCCTTCCCAATATCCCATCCATCCTTGCCCCCTGGCAGCCATTCCCTGTGTCCTGGCACTCCAGGCCCTTGGGAATAATCTCTTTCTATCTTTCCTGAGGCTCCCTCCAGCTCCTGGGAGTTCCCCTCACTCCGATGCAATGATCCAAGGGCAGGCAGAAAAGCCAATCCCTAATTGAGCCATCAGGGAATAAATTTCCTCCCTGCTCCCAGAGCTCAGCCCCTCAGGACATCATCTGGAGTCCCCCAAAAACCTCGGGATCATCCAAGCAATCAACACAGGCTGAGCAAAGAGCTCACTGACCCTGCTCCAGTCTCTTGTGCCAAATATTCCCAAAAGTTGCCAAATTTTGTCCCAAATCTGCAGCTGCCTCATGCCAGTGTGAAAGCAAACCCCACCACCAACCCCAGTGGCTGCTGCAGCTCCTTCCTGCCCCAGTCCAGGCTGTTTGTTTAAACTGCAGCCTGGGGACATCCAGCTCCCAGCTGGAAGGATTCCAGAGGTTACAGGCTAAGGACAGCAGCAGAACATCCAGATGGGAATGAGGGAACATTTTTAGAGAAGCCGTGGTCTGCACGTAAGCACCAACTGCAGCCTTGGCTTGGGTCACTTACTTGAAATTATTCACCAACAACAGGAGCACAAGGACACTGAAAATTGAGTTCCTCAGCTCTCCCAAATAATTCAGAGGCTTTAATTTAAGTTTTAATTTAATTAGCCCACGCTTAGTGTTCTACCCTAATTGCTCCTCATTAGCTAAGACAGAAGTGAGGAAGATTTGCTGCCTTCTGCAAGGCAATATTGACCCTTAAATGTAACACAGCAACACTTTAAAGCCCAAAGTGTTGAATTTGAGGAGTTTTGCTGTAAGAAGAGCATTTTTAGAGCTTTACCTTCTGCTCTGCAAAGTAGCCCTTGACCAGGGAGCCCATGACCTGCTGGGGGGATTTGGTGGTGCTGATGTGGGGAATGATGAAGCTGCCGTGGGTTTTCTCTGCGTAGCAGATCCAACCTGGAAGGAACATAATGAACAAATTAAAGAACACTTATTGCAGGGAACCCTAAAGAACCCTAAAATAACCCAGAGTTCAGTGCCCATTAATAATAACCATTTTCAGCCTCAGTTCAGCATGAAAAGCAAAGCAAGTGTAAGATCAGATTGATTTTAAGATGTCACAAATCTTTAACCCCGAAATCTTTAACTCACAGATCTTCAACCTTCACAGATTATTCTGTGAGGAGAATAACCCTGCAGGTAAAAACATCCACTTGCACCTTTGTGAGCAGCTGCTGGATTTGTGTTTGCAGTGGAACTGAAGCCATACCTGGGCAGGCAGAGGCCAGCATGGGCAGAGCCTTTTTGTCCTCTGCCTGTTTGTGGAAGCGCCTCACGAACTCCCGCTGGCTCTCCAGGAGGCTGAAGTTCCTGGAGAAAGTCGTGTCAAACACGTAGTGCACACCTGGAGCAGGGCAGCAGCTGGGTTAAAACCCTCAGGAAACAGCAAAATACAACAAAAAAACTTCCACTCCCACCAGAGGCAAACTCAGCCACGGGTACTGAGCCCTGCAGTTGACAGGGAATGTTTTTTAGAAGGGTCAGAGGAGTAAAAGTGACAGGAGAGGTGGAAATGTAAAATGTGAATTTTTTCAGTGGTTCTGACAGGTTTGATGGACTGATGGAAAGGACCCTAAAGCTCAGCCAGTCCATGGGCAGGGACCATGGCTGTATTTTATTACTATTTCTGCTTTGGGCTGTGGTTTATACTTTCTTCAGAGGGCAGGTGCTGATAGTTGGCACATCAATAGCAGTGTCCTCATCAAATGTTCACTGGAGTTAACCAGAACAAACAGTTCATTCATAATTACATCAGCTACCACTACTACCATGTCTAAGGTTTTGTTAATAGCAGAAATAAATGCAAAGTTATTTTGACATTATACATATATTATTTATATATATATTAAAATATTTTATATTTATATATATATTTATATATAAATATATAAAAAATATAAAAAATTATATATTTATATTTATATATAAATATAAATATATATTTATAGATATATATAAATTTACATTATTTTATATAAATATTTATATATATGATATATGATATATAACATATAATATACAATATATAACAATATATATAATATAATGTATAGTATATAATATATATTAAATACTATACAGTATATATAATATATATATAATATATATTATATATTATATAATATAATATATATAGGGTGTTTTTTTAATATATTATTTTATATTCCAGGAGCAGCCTGGAATATAAAAATAATATATTAAAAATATATAAAAATATATATATTAAATATATATATAATATTTATATATAAAATATATTTTATATATTTATTATATATATTTATATATTTTATATGTAGTTTATAATATATATTATTTATATATATATAAAATATATATAATATATTAAAAATAGATATACTATATCTATAATATAATATATATGTTATATTTATTTATTTATTTATTTATTTATTTATTTAATATATATATATATATGGTGGTTTTTTTTAATATATTATTTTTATATTCCAGGGGCAGCCACAGCTTCTCTGTGAATCTCTGCCAGGCTCTCCCCACCCTCCCAGCCAGGAATTCCTTCCCAAAATCCCACCTGACCCTCCCTTTTGGCAATTTAAATCCTTTCCCTTGCCCTGTCACCATCTGCCCTTTTAAGTAATCCCTCACCCTCCTTTTTCCTTCCCTCACTCCAAGCCCATCCTGTGACTGAAGTTTTGGACACTCTGGAGTCCCCGTGGGGTTTAAATCCCAGCCCAGAGGACAGAGCTCCACCCCACACTTGCCCAAACTCTTGAGGAACGTGGTCAGCTTCTGTGCTGTCTCCAGCAGCCCCAGCTTGCACCTTGCAGCCAGGGAGGCTCTGGACTGGGGTGACACAGAAACCACCACCACTTTCTGCTCGTGGGCAGCAGCAGTCTGGAAAAAAAAACCAAAAACAAACCCCAAACAATCCCAAATTGTGGCACAGACAGAGCTGGCAGCACCCCAGAGCTCCTCACGTTCACTCTGAGGCACAAATTAACACCAAACCCTCCCAAACTCTTTAAAATGAGAATTAAACCACCACAGTGCAAGCAAGAACAACCTGGGATCCACCCAAAATTCCCTTTTCTTGTGGATTTTCCCCTTTTTTCCTGCAGGGATGATGGGGACTCACCTTGTTGAGAGCCAGCACCTTGCAGAGCTCCCCGTGGCTCTGCTGGCTGACCAGAACACTCTCAGCTGAGGTGATGCAGCCACTGCAGGCCAGGCAATCATTCAGGGTGATTTTGGCTTTTTCCAGCTTTTGTGCTTCCCCATCCTACAAAAAAAACCCCCAAAAAAACCCCACAGCAGGCTCAGTTCTGATGCCAGAATTTAAGGAGCAGTTTCCTCACTTTAGTACAAATAATAACAGCGTTGCTCTGTTGATGCTCTTGGTTTATCATTTAAAAAAAATCTTTATTTTTAATAAGAGGAGGACAAAGGCAGCTGAATTTGGCTGGTTTTAATGGGATTATTTGGCACAGGAAGGGGGATTTGCTGAGGGATTTCATCCCAGACACAAAAGGGAATATTTTCCCTTCTATCTGCCCTGAATAATTTGATTTTCCCAAGAGATTCTTCTCTAATCATCACTCCTCAATAAAGCCAGGAACAGACCAGAAAATGAGGCACTATTAAAACTTTAAAATAAGGAACCAGACTCCTTTGGAAGTGCTGGATCCTCCTTTTTTAAAATCAAAATCTGCCTGAAGTTCCAAGTTCCATTCCTAGAGGAATTCCCAGCTTGGTTAACTGAGCAATGCCAAATTTTTTGGTGAAAACAGGAAAAAAACTCAGCTTGAATTTTGGAAGCTTCTGAATTCTTCAGGCTTTTAAAGAAATAATTTGAAATATTATTTTTTTTAAAAATCCAGCAAGAGTTATTAAAAATATCTTGATTAAATCTCTGAGTGAGCACGAGGATATTGTTACAACCAAGGTGGAATTGCAAATCCTTAAATATTGATAAAATAAATGAACTTTTATCTGTTCTCTTATGAAAATCATCACCAATTAATGGCAGTGTTTCAGAGGAGGAAAAAAAGAAATAAATTTGAATTACTGATTAAAAAATGATTGCTTAGAAATGAATTTATAAATTAAAATGCTGATAAATTAAATTTTAGTACAATCTCAGCTTATCTGCTCTTATATTAATCATCAGTAATTAATGTCAGGTTTTCAGAGCATTAAAGTGACACAAAATTGGAATTATTGACTATAAATTACTATAAATTTAAATATAACTATAAATTAAATTAAAAATTTAAATTATATAAATGATATATAAATTTAAATATAAATTAGTAAATATAAATGATATATAATAAACTATAAATTAAAAAGAAAAAAAATACAAGAAAGCTGACAGCACCTCTCTGAGGCATTAAAGGATGTAGATAATTAAATTATTTAAAATACACTCATTTTTCTGGGTTTTTTACACTGACCAGAAGACCTCACATACCTGATTGACCTGGAAATAACTTCCATCAGCTTCAATCCTGATCTTGGCTGCTGCTTTTCCAGGCTTTTTGTCCACTTGCACGGGCTTGATGCATTCCTGAAAGAGCAGCAGAGCTTTGAGGAGCTGAGCAAGGCAATGAAGGGATCAAAGAGCAGCTCTGGATGTTGAGGAACAACAATCCAGGCTGGAATTCCTCCCAGTTTGTTTCAGTGCTGTAAGAAAAATGTCAAAGCAGAGGCTGCTCACCCCTCTGGAGCAGGAAGAACACTTTTCCAGCATCATCCCGACCCCACGGGAGAATTCTGCTCCTTCTGAAGAGCTCAGCTCTGCCTGTGGAGCTTTGACAGGAGCACAGCCTGGCCAGCCCCTTCCTCCTCCTCCTCCTCCTCCTCCTGCCCAAAATCTGGGAGCAAATCCCGACTCTTCCTGCAGATCCCAGCCCGGGGCTCAGCTGCTGCTCTGCTGTCCCAGCACCAGTCCCAAGGGGTTTTTCTGAATTTTATCCAGTTTTTAAATTGTTCAAGCACCCCGTGACTGCCTGTCCTACTTCTCCTTTGAGAAGTTTGAGGTTTCCCCCCTAAATTAATCCCTCTTTGCAGGAACGACTCATTTCGATCCTTCACGCAAAACACAAACATGATTTATGCGAAGAATCCCCTTGCAAACCCAAGCCCCGCACGCAGAATTATCAGGGTTTGCTATTTCCCTTTCCACCGATCTCATCTCGCCTCGGTTCTCTGCCGTGTTTCTCAGTTTCTCAGCGCCCGAAGCCTCTGACAGGAGCAGCTCATTCCCTCCTGAACGCTGTGGGCTCCCTGCTACCCACAGAAACCTTTCCAGGCTCCAACTTTTCCTGGAAAAAGCCACATCGCATTCCCGAGCGGGCTGGGGCTGAGCCGGCTGCTGCTCCGGGATTTGGGGCTGTGACCGCAGTGACCCCACAGCGACCCCACAGAGCCTTGCCCTGCTCAAGGTGAAAGGGACAGCGCCGAATCTTCACTTTTACCCTTTTTCCATCCCCAACAGCAGCGGGGGGAGGTCTGAGGGGGGTGAGCACGGTCCCCGTGCTGTGACAGCGAGGGGGCGAAGGGTGAGGGGGGCACCCCCGCCTCCCCTCAGGGCCGTGTCCGCGCCCTTCCCCAGCGCCCACCCCGCGGCTCCCAGGCCTGGCAGCCTCGTGAGCCCCCGGGAGTCCCCAGCCCTGTCACCCCCGGGGTGGCTCCACCTGTGAGGGAGCGATGAAATCGTCCAGGTCCGTCAGCTGCAGCACCCCGCTGAACCGCGCCGCCATGGCCGCCGTAAAGCGAACGGCCACACTGTCGTACAGCGGGGCTGCCACACCGCCGGAAAGTGAACGGCCACGCTGTCGTACAACGGGACTGCCACACCGCCGCAAAGCGAACGGCCACACTGTCGTACAACGGGGCTGCCACACCGCCGCAAAGCGAACGGCCACACTGTCGCACAACGGGGCTGCCACACCGCCGCAAAGCGAACGGCCACACTGTCGTACAACGGGACTGCCACACCGCCGTAAAGCGAACGGCCACACCGTCGTACAGCGTGAGTGCAAAGCGTACTGTCGTAAAAGCGCCCGTAATTATAATATCCCATTTATTATTTTTGCTCTGTAGTTATCAACTTTTTGGAATAACTTAATACTGTATAAGGACTTCTGGCGTTCTAAGGAAATATAAAAGTGTCAGCACTAGGAAAATTTGGTATAACTCCTGTCACGCCCTGGGGGCTGTTGTGAATCTCCTGCCTCGAGGGGAATTCCAAAATTAAATTAAAGGACAACATTTAGGGCTGGGAACATTTGGGGTTTAGGAAGAGTGAGAGACAGGGATTAGTTGAGTTTTGCTCTGATTTTTCAGGATTTGGCTGTGCAGGACCTGGCACCCACTGCAGGTGACTCTGCACATGCACACATTTACATTTACATTTACATTTACATTTACATTTACATTTACATTTACATTTACATTTACATTTACATTTACATTTACATTTACATTTACATTTACATTTACATTTACATTTACATTTACATTTACATTTACATTTACATTTACATTTACATTTACATTTACATTTACATTTACATTTACATTTACAGTTTAGTTGTATTTATATTTTACTTATATTTATACTTTGCTTATATTTATTCTTATATCTTATTTTATTTATATTTATGTTTACTTTTTATTATTTATATTTATTCCTGTAGCAGGTTAATTGCTCTGTCCCGTCCCCAGGTGTCAGCACTGACTGTGAGAAGCACCTGGGGACACCCAGAGCCCTTTTCCAGGAGCCGGACTCCTCCAGGAAATTCTTTGTCCTGGGAATAAGGAATGCTGGCAATTCCTGCTGTTTTGTGTGGGCTGGAGGGGGCTGAGGATCCTCAGCAGGAGCTGGAGCATTCCTGGTGCTCCCACACCCGTCCCTGCCTCACCTGGCCCGGGGGAATGTGGGGGCATTGCACAATTCCTGGGGTTTAAATCCTGTGAGCTCTGAGGAACCTGGGGATGGGATCCATGGAATGGAATCCATGGCACGGGATGGGGTCGATGGAGTGGGATGGGATGGGACCCATAGGATGGGGTAGGATGGGATCCATGGGATCCATGGGATGGGATGGGGTGGGATCCATGAGATGGGATGAGATCCATGGGATGGGATCCATGTCATCCATGGGATGAGATCCATGGGATGGGATGAGATCCATGGGATGGATTCCATGTCATCCATGGGATCCATGGGATGGGATGAGATCCATGGGATGGAATCCATGTCATTCATGGGATCCATGGGATGGGATCCATGGGATGGGATGAGATCCATGGGATGGAATCCATGTCATCCATGGGATCCATGGGATGGGATGAGATCCATGGGATGGAATCCATGTCATTCATGGGATCCATGGGATGGGATCCATGGGATGGGATGAGATCCATGGGATGGAATCCATGTCATCCATGGGATCCATGGGATGGGATGAGATCCATGGGATGGAATCCATGTCATTCATGGGATCCATGGGATGGGATGAGATCCATGGGATGGGATCCATGTCATCCATGGGATGGAATCCATGTCATTCATGGGATCCATGGGATGGGATCCATGGGATGGGATGAGATCCATGGGATGGAATCCATGTCATTCATGGGATCCATGGGATGAGATCCATGGGATGGGATGAGATCCATGGGATGGGATCCATGGGATCCATGGGATGGGATGAGCTGGTTCTTCCTGAGCAGCCTTGCCCCACCCTAAGCCTCCTCCTGCTGCAAACCCCTCTCCTGGTGACCCTAAAACTGTCACACTCCTCCCTGCTGTCCCCTGCTGTGTCAGGAGTGTCCCCAGAGTGTCCCCAAGGCCCAGCCCTGAGCAGGTGGGGCTGGGACACTGCTGGACACATTTCTGCTCTCCAGAGAGGCTGCAGGGTCACCAAACCCTGCACAGAGGGACAGCAGACGTCAGAGCAACCACTTTTCCTCTTCTACCTTTCCTTTTTTAGCTTGTTTGGATTACAGGGCTTGGAGCATTACCTGTAGGTGGTTTCTGACTTGTGCAATGCAAATATTACAGAGGAGAGAGGGAGGGAGGGAGAAGCCAAGGAAAATCTCTTGTGTAAACCTGCACGAGGGTACAGGGGGACGGTTGGGGTTTAATTCCAGCTCCAAACGGATGTTTGACGCTGTTTGGCTTTTTTGTTGTGTCTCCATTGTCCCTGTGACACAGGAGGAGCTGCAGGAGGGGTGCGTGGCCAGGACAGGGTTTGCTCTGCAGTTCCCAGAGCATGGGATAAATCAGGGTTGAGTTTAGAGGGATTGGAGTATTTGTGGTGTTACTCTGCAGTTTCCAGAGCAGGGGGTAAATCAGGATTTGATTTAGAGGGGTTGGAGTGTTTGGGGTGTTACTCTGCAGTTTCCAGAGCAGAAGATAAATCAGGACTGGGTTTAGAAGGGTTGGAGTATTTGTATTTTTGCTCTGCCATTCCCAGAGCACGGGATAAATCAGGATTGGGTCTAGAGGGATTGGAGTGTCTGGGGTGTTACTCTGCAGTTTCCAAATCCTGATTCTAAAATCAGGATTGGGTTTAAAAGTGTTGGAGTGTTTGTGATGTTACTCTGCAGTTTCCAGAGCATGGGATAAATCAGGACTGGGTTTAGAGGGTTTGAGTGTTTGTGGTTTTGCTCTGCAGTTCCCAGAGCACGGGGTAAATCAGGATTTGATTTAGAGGGGTTGGAGTGTTTGGGGTGTTACTCTGCAGTTCCCAAATCCTGATTCTAAAATCAGGATTTGGTTTAAAAGGGTTGTAGTGTTTGTGGTGTTACTCTGCCATTTCCAGAGCAGAGAATAAATCAGGTTTGAGTTTAGAGGGGTTGGAGTGTTTGTGGTGTTACTCTGCAGTTTCCAGAGCAGAGGATAAATCAGGACTGGGTTTAGAGGGTTGGAGTGTTTGCGTTTTTGCTCTGCCATTTCCAGAGCAGGGGGTAAATCAGGATTTGGTCTAGAGGGATTGGAGTGTTTGGGGTGTTACTCTGCAGTTCCCAGAGCAGAGAATAAATCAGGGTTGAGTTTAGAGGGGTTGGAGTTTTTGCTCTGCAGTTTCCAGAGCAAGGGGTAAATCAGGACTGGGTTTAGAAGGGTTGGAGTGTTTGTATTTTTGTTCTGCCATTTCCAGAGCATGGGATAAATCAGGACTGGGTTTAGAGGGGTTGGAGTGTTTGGTATGGATTTGGACTGCTCCAATTCCAAGTTCTCTGGCACCCCTGGCTCCCCTCTCTCCATCTTTGCTGTTTAAAACCCCGCTCAGGTGAGGGGCTGCTGGCACAGGCAGCTGAGGATGGGATCACAGAATCACCGAGGCTTAAAAAGACCTTTAAAAAAATGAGGAAATTTTTATTAATCTCCAAATTAAACTTCCCCTGGTGCAACTTGAGGCCATTTCCTGCTGCCCTGTCCCTCATTCCCTGGGACACACGGTCGTGCATGAGCTGTAAAACACAAACCCTCAGCGTCAGGCTCTGCTGACCCCTCTGGCATTTTTAGGCGTGCACCTTGGAGCCAAAATTGTTTCTTTTCCCACATTCCCTGCTCGGAACTGGAGCCTTGAGCAAACAGAGTGACACAAGCTCCTTGGAGAAGCAAATATTGTCCTGTTTATAAAAATCTCCCTGCTGGTGACATTTAAGGAGTGGCTGTGTCACTCCTGCGAGGTGACAGGGCTGGTGTGACCTCGCACATCCTCCCACAGATCTGTGCCAGGCTGGGAATTCCTGGATCTGCAAGGCTGGAGCAGCCCAGGGAACATCCCAGTCCTTCATTCTTGCTGAGGGTTTCTCCCTCCCAGGGGGGTTCAAGGGGAAAAACCAGGATGAGGCTTCCCAAAATTTCATTGCTGCTGGGAATGGTCACGACACAAAAGGTGACACCATAAAAGTGACAAGGAGTGACACCATAAAATCACCAAGAGTGACACCATAAAAGTTCTTCTCTTTATTATGGCCCCATGCTGTTTTTTATACAATTTTACAAACTTTGAGGGTAACTTCTAATTGGTTAATTGCTTTCTTGTTAATTATTTTATTGGTTAGTAAAAGACATTTTTGGATTTTTGGCATTTTTGGATTGTTACTTTTGGGTCTTTTACTTTTTTAAGACAGACTTGTCTATCAAATCTATCTATTCTTGGATTATTCACATATTTTTCTTTACTGATTCTCATGGGACAAATCCCTTGTTATTACAGGTGTATTTATTTTTCACCCTCATGATAGATTGTTGTGTTAAAGGAATTTCTAATTCTCAAAACAGCTTCATGTGGGAATTTACAGATTACTCGTTAGCTGCACGTAGAAGAAATGATAGGGCAGCTTTTTACCCTATTCCTTTTTCCCTGTTCCTACAATGCAGTGGTTTGGGAGCCTGACCCTAAATCCAGGCATGAGCACTTGCAGAGCTCTCCTGACTCCAGGGTTTGGGGACAGAGGTTTGGGGTCACTGCTGCAAGAAATAATTAAATTAACTAAAAAAAAAATTTATTTCCTATATAATATTATAATAAATATATAATATTATATATAATATATAATATGTATTATTTATTTAATTATATATATAATATATAATATTAAATAAAATAATAAATGATAACCAGCTCTGAGACAATGCGTCCCTCCGAGCTTGAAAATGAACACACTGATCTGTGCTTGTCACTCCCTTTTTGTCTATGTGGTAAAGATTATTATAGAAACCAGAAATTTAGATTTTTGTTTAACTAACAACTTAAATCTCAGCCTCAAGGTTCACAGCGTTGGGTTTCCTTTCCAGTAAAGAAAAAATGAAATCCATGCCTTGTGGTGAATGTTGTGAAGAAATGACAAACGCCACTCCCAAATCTCAAATCTGCACCTTTGCACGATGAGCCAAAGATCAAACAAAGTTAAGAATGCCCCGAATGGATTAAAAAAACCCTCAAAGAAATATTTGAATGTATATCATGTTCATGAATATGCATTTCAACAGTGCAATGGAAAAGTGTGTAAGGAAAGTTGGTATAGCTAATTGGTGTGGTTTTGGCAGTTTTCCTCACTGAATTATATAAATTATATTTTTAATATACATATATATTTTATATACATTTTAATACGTTTTCATATGTTTATATATATTTTAATCTATATATAACAATGTATTTAATTATATTTATATATTTTATTTTAATATATTTCTATATTTAATATATTATTTTAGATTTATTATAGTTAATTTTATAGATTTATATTGAATGTATTTAATGATTTATATTTAGATTTAGATTTAATATATTATTTTAGATTTAATATATTTAATCTCATAGATTTATATTGAATGTATTTAATGATTTATATTTAGATTTAGATTTAATATATTATTTTAGATTTAATATACTTAATCTCATAGATTTATATTGAATGTATTTAATTTTACAGATTTAGATTTAGATTTAGATTTAATATATTCAATTTTATAGATTTGGATTTATATTTATTATATTTTATTCTACAGATTTATATTTATATTGAAGATATTATTTTATATTTAATATATTTAATTTTACAGATTTATATTTATATTTAATATAATATTTTAATATGATATTTGTACTTAATTAAAATTTAATTTAATATAATACTAAACTTTTAAAAAGCTTAAAGGGCGAGCCTTGTCTCTCCCCTAGGGCTGCCCAGGCAGGGTTGGACCCGGCTCAGGCGAGCCCGCACAAAGCCCCTTTGTCCCGGCTGCCGGGTGTGGCTGTGACGCTGCTGCGGGTGGGACTGGGGAGGATTTATTGTCCCTGGCACACCGGGCCGGGCACAGGAGCAGCCCCTGCCCAGCCCGTGCCCCCTCCAGCCCGGCTGGGGAGGATTTATTGTCCCTGGCACACCGGGCTGGGCACAGGAGCAGCCCCTGCCCAGCCCTGCTCCCCCCAGCCCGGCTGGGGAGGATTTATTGTCCCTGGCACACCGGGCTGGGCACAGGAGCAGCCCCTGCCCAGCCCCTGCCCAGCCCCGCTCCCCCCAGCCCGGCTGGGGAGGATTTATTGTCCCTGGCACAGCAGCAGCCCCTGCCCAGCCCCTGCCCAGCCCCGCTCCCTCCAGCCCGGCTGGGGAGGATTTATTGTCCCTGGCACAGGAGCAGCCCCTGCCCAGCCCTGCTCCCCCCAGCCCGGCCCTGACTCATTTTTGGGGCTGTCCCACCTTTCCCTCTCCTCCCAGCCAGGGCTGCCGTGCTGGCTCTGATGCAGAACTGGGATGGGGTTTTTTGGGAGGAAGGATTTTGCAGAGGGATGTGGGTTTGGTGTCTTCTATTTGCTGTTAGAGCTGGGATTAAATGCTCAGGAGATGCATTTCGTGTTTGGACTCAGATGTTTATTAATGCTTATCTATAGCACAGTCTCACAAGCTGTGAGTTCCAGCTAACAAAGTGACAAATGGCTCTGTCTCTCACTCTTTCCAAGGTATTTTAAGCACTAATTGTCCAATTATGAAATGACACCAAAATTATTTTTACTTTTAACCCAATAACCAAATATCTGTGGTCTGCAATTCGGATTTTTCTACCCAATTACAAATTATCACCCAGAGCCATGAAGAATGTGAAAAAGAGGAACTAAGGCAACACCGTAAGTCCTCCATCTTGTTTTATATATATTACTATAGTCTAAACCCTTAAATTTTAAGTTTTATTAATTCTTATCTATGGTACAGTCTCACAAGCTGTGAGTTCCAGCTAACAAAGTGAAAAATGGCTCTGTCCCTAACTCTTTCCAAGGTCTTTTAAGCACTAATTGTCCAATTATGAAATTATGGATTTAAAATAAATCCATACTTTAATAATTAATAATTAAATTTAAATTTAAAATAATCCAGGTTAATAAAACCTGGATTATTTTTACTTTTAACCCAATAATCAAAAGCCTATGGCCCGCAATGTGGATTTTTCCATCCAATTACAAAATCCCACCCAAACCCATGAAGAAGAAGGTGAAAAAGAAGAACTTGGCCAACACCCTAAATCCTCCACCTTGCTATATATCTATTACTATATTCTAAACCCTTAAACTCTCAGTTTTGCACCCTGTGATATCACACACTTCTATCCAAACTCCACACCCACAATCCCAGTGCTGCCACTCAATTTTGGAACCCTGTTTCACTTCTAGTTTGGGTCTAGTTTGTGTTTATTATCACTTCTAGTTTGGATCTATACTTTCTTTAGATGGCAGATACTGATAGTTGGCATATTAATAAAAATATATATAATATATATAATTTAATATATATAATATAATATATAATTTAAAAAATATCAAGGTCCTCATCACATGTTCACTGGATGCTATCTTGACTAAACAGACAGTTCACTTAGATCAGCCACCACCATGTTTAAGATTTGTTAATAGCAAAAACAAAAGCAAAAAGTTATTCTAACATTGTACAGACAGCATTTATCTTAATATTTGCCAAAAGCCAACAATATAATCTGTATTTATAACAGTTTAATGCAGGGGAGCTCCAAAATCCCCCTCACAGACCCGTGCAGGGCTGGTGGCAGCTCTGGGCTGTCCCTGGATCTTTGGAAGTGTCCAAGTGTTGGACGGAGCCTCCTGGGATGGTTGGAGGTGTTGGGTTTGGGACTGGATGAGCTTTAAGGTCCCTTCCAAGCTCAGAACATTCCATGACTCCTCTCCCTTTGTTTTCTCTCCTTTGGAGCCACAGATTTTCCAGCAGCTTCCCCAGCCAGCACTTTTCCATCTGATCCTGAGCCTGAAATTCCAATTCTTCCACCAGAGGTCTGATGTTTGCAGCCTGGCTGGGATCCCCAGAAGAATCCTGGAGAAGAATCCTCGTGCTTCGAGCTCCAGGTCTGTCAGTTGGACTAATTACACACTGATGATGTTTTTTGTGGGTTTGGGTTGCTTGGGGTGGGTGTTAGTGAGAGTCACTCCAATTCTGAGTCACACCAGCTGAGTTTGTGGCTGCTCTGATTCCAGAGGAGCTGATAAGGACATGACATGTGCTGGGAAAAACGGGGGTGTGGTGACACCTCCCCGGGAGGTGACAGTGACACCAACATCAGTTATTGATGGCCAGGAATGGGCAAGCTTTGGCCTGGCCCAGAGCTGGGCTTTGCAAAAACTTGTCTGGAGAATAAACTGACCAAACAACCATTTTTATATTTTTTCCCCCCAAATCTGAGGATGTAAAATTACCCCGAGATAGTCCAAAAGAAACTCATCTCAAATCATGACCTCCATATGACTTGGACTCATGGAATACTGGAATATCCTGAGTGGGAAGGGGTCACAGGGGTCATGGATCCCAACAAATCCCACCCTGGGCATCCCTGGGAGTGGTGTCCAAGCTCTCCTGGAGCTCTGGCAGCCTCGGGGGTCATTCCCTGGAGATCTGCACCCTCAGCACCCTCAGGGGGAAGAACCTTTCACCCTAACCCTGCCCTGGCACAGCTTCATCCCATCCCATGGCCTGGCTGCCTGACAGAAGAACTTCCAGGCATTTCTCTCGGGATTTCATGCCTGAGATACGCAGAGATTTTCAAGAAATTCCAACCGTTTCAAGCTCCTGATGCAAAACTCCTTGGTGCCAAACATTCCTGGAGGGAACAGCTCCATCCTGGGAGCACAGATTGATTTTTATCCCGTGCAGGAAGGAATCCATCCTGGGAGCACAGACTGATTTTTGTCCTGCAGGAGGGAGAGAATTCATCCTTGTAGAACACACAGATTTTTGTGCAGGGAAGGACAGTGGGAATCCATCTTGGGAGCACAGATTGATTTTTGTGTAGAGTGGGAAGAAATCCATCCTGGTGCACACACTGATTTTTATCATGTGCAGGGAAGGAGGGAATCCAACTGATTTTTATCCCGTGCAGGGAGGAATCCATCCTGGGAGCACAGACTGATTTTTATCCCGTGCAAGGGGGGAAGGAACAGCTACATTCTGGGAGCACAGATTGATTTTTGTGCAGGGAGGGAGGGAATCCTTCCCAGGACCACAGACTGATTTCTATCTCATGCAGGAGGGAAGGAAGGAATCCATCCTGGGAGCACAGATTGATTTTTGTGCAGGGAGGGAGCAGCTCCATCCTGGGAGCACAGATTGATTTTTGTGCAGGGAGGGAGCAGCTCCATCCTGGGAGCACAGATTGATTTTTGTGCAGGGAGGGAGCAGCTCCATCCTGGGAGCACAGATTGATTTTTGTGCAGGGAGGGAGCAGCTCCATCCTGGGAGCTGATTTTTGTCCCATGCAAGGAGGGAATCCATCCCAGGAGCACACCCCGATTTTTCCCCCGTGCAGGAGGGAATCCATCCTGGAGCACAGATTTGGTTTTATGCAGGAGGGAGGGAATCCATCCCGGGAGCACAGACTGATTTTTGTCCCGTGCAAGGAGGGAATCCATCCTGGAGCACACCCCGATTTTTCCCCCGTGCAGGAGGGAGGGACCCCAGCTCGCTGCCTGTCCCAGGCACGCCGGGCATTGCCCAACCGCGCGGTTATTTGTTCGCAGCCTGGTTGTGTTCCCAAGGAGCCGGGGGTGTGCCCGGGGCTCCCGATCCATCCCGCCGAGATGCAGCTGCGGCAGCCAGGGCCACACCCCGGCCGGCCCGGTGAAAAGGAGCCCGCGATGCCCAGAGCCCGCTCGGCAGCGCCAGCAGCACCCGGTGAGTGTCACAGGGTCCCCTCCTGTCCCTCTGCCACCAGCAGCACCCGGTGAGTGTCACAGGGTCCCCTCCTGTCCCTCTGCCACCAGCACCCCCCGGTGAGTGTCACAGGGTGCCCTCCTGTCCCTCTGCCACCAGCAGCACCTGGTGAGTGTCACAGGGTCCTCTCCTGTCCCTCTGCCACCAGCAGCACCCGGTGAGTGTCACAGGGTGCCCTCCTGTCCCTCTGCCACCAGCAGCACCCGGTGAGTGTCACAAGGTCCCCTCCTGTCCCTCTGCCACCAGCAGCACCCGGTGAGTGTCACAGGGTCCTCTCCTGTCCCTCTGCCACCAGCAGCAGCAGCGATGAGCTGCATTAATTAACTCCAAATTCTGTACGTGCCTTCCCGGACCCCTCAGGAGGTTTTTGGGGGGGCGGTTTTGTGGTGGGTTTGGGTTTTTGTTTGTTTGGTTGGTTTTTTGCTTGTTTGTTTTGTGTGTGTGTGGTTTTGGGGTGGGGTGGTTTTTTTGGTGTTTTTTTGTTTGGTGGGGGTTTTTTTTGTTGTTTTTTGGGAGGGTTGGTTGGTTTGGTTTTTTTTTTTTTTTTTGTTGGGGTTTTTTGTGTGTGTGGTTTTTGGAATTTTTTTTGGTTTTTTGTTGATTTTTTGATGTTTTTTATTTGTTTTGTTTTTTCTTAGTTTATTTGGGGGGGTGGTTGGTTTTTGTGGGGTTTTTTGGGGTGGTTTTTTGTGGTTTGTCTGGTTTGGTTTGGTTTTTTGGTGTTTCCCCCCCCACCCCCGTGATTTGGGTCTGATTTTAGGGTTTTTGAAGGGTGTTGGCATGTCCGGGTTTCTACGTCACATTTAACTTCCCTCTTCTGAGTTTGGGGTTGGTATCAATTTATTCCCGTTTGGTTTTGGCATCAATTTGCCTGGGCTAAGGTGGTTGTCCTGAAGAGCTGCCCAGCGATGCCTCCTCTGCTCACAGCACTGGGATTCCTCCTCCTGCTGGGTGAGTCTGTGTGTACAGGGAACGCTGGCCCAGGGGGGTTTTCCACATCAGAGATCAGCCTCAAAAGGGGAAATGGTGCTGTCAGACCATTGAATGTGACGTTGGTGGTTGCTCTAACCCCCCAGCCTTTCCGTGAACTGTTGTTTGCTGGAATGTTTTAGTTTTGGTGCTAAATAGGGTGGGAAGGCTCCACTGGGATTGATTCTCCTCCTGTCTGTTCAGAGCTGCCTGCTCCCTGTTCCTCTGGCTCTGGGAAAGTGCTGAAGGAATAATCATAACTAAATCTGATTAACTTCATATTAATTGAATAATAAATCCCAGAATGGTTTGGGTTGGGAGGGACCTTAAATCTCACCCATGTCCATGGGCAGGTTCCACTATCCCAGGTTTTTCCAAGCTCCGTCCAGCCTGGCCTGGGACGCTTCCAGGGATGGGAAATCCATTCCAGGGCACAATTCCTTCCCAATACCCCACCCAGCCGTGCTCTCTGGCCCTCTGAAGCCATTCCCTGTGTCCTGTCCTTCCATCCCTTGTCCAAATTCCCTCTCCTGCACCCCATTAGGAGAAGGTTCCTTTGTCTGGTCATTAGTGACACCTCTGTGTTAATTAAATTATTAAAAATCAGTAGGTAATTAAGAAAGGCGTTGTGCTAATGAAGTCCTCATCCAGGCTGCTTTAGAACCCCCTTTCCTAATGCAGTTTTTTTGGGATTATGGACTCATCCACACCAGGAAAGGCTCCTCCATCAGCCTGTGCCCCTCCCTGCTCCCATCCCACCTGTCCTGTCCCTCCAGGGACATTTGGGATCTCCACCTTTCCCTTTTCTCTGTGCATGAGGGAGGCTGAGCTGGGGGAATCTCCCTCCTGCCGGGTATATCCCATCCCTGGGTTCCCACCCTGGCCTTGCCCACCTTCCCAGCTCTATGGAATGGGCAGGGAGGTGGGAGCTGCCATCAGGATCCCTCTGGAAATTGGGAAATGAGGGATGGAGGATTGGGCAGAGCTGCCAGGAGGGAGCACTTTGACTTTTCCCCATAAATCCCTGCTGGACTGGGCTGAGAGACAAATTCCCACCCCAGCACAGGGGGTTTGATCAATTTGAGGCTTCAGCAAGAAAAAGAAGTGAAATTCAGCCCAGGTTGCAGTTCCTATGTGGAGACACTGAAACTGCAGAGCTAAAAGCACACGAAACAACCGTGGAGATTCCTGGGCTGGTCCCTGCCTCTGGAGCAGGGAAATCCTGGAGATTTCAACATCCCTGGGTGTCCTTCCTGCCCTCTGGGGACAGATGCAGGACATCCCTCAGGACATCCTTCATGCCACCTCATCGTGGTTTTGGTTTGCTAATTTTTAACGTGTGTGTTCAGCTTTTCAGTAATTTAACAAGGTGTCAATATTCCAAGCTCATCACTAATTAATTTCGTTAAGCATAGAAAAAGTTGTCAGCAATTTTTCTTAAAAAAATCACTTCTGTAGGTGGCTTCTCTCCTCAGCAAATATGAATGAAAACAAAACCAACACACACCTGGGCAGAACCAGGCTGAGCTGGGGGGACATTGTGTCTGTCACCCCTCAGGGAGCACAGCGGGAGGGAATGTGGCAAATCTGGGTTAAAAACCAGCTCTAAAAGCCTGTGGGAAGGAACTTTGTGCTGGTTTGCTCTAAAACCACGGCACTTTGTCTTGCAGGATGGCAGGGAGCTGCTGCTGCTGCTGGGACAGAGCTGGTAAGGCAAATTTGTGTGTTTGAAACACTCCGGGATGGTTTGGCTTGGAAGGAGCTTAAAAATCAGTTCCAAGGCCCCCATTTCCCTGGAACCACCCTCAGATCAGCAGAACATTCCCCCCTCACAAAATCAGTTCCAAGCCCCCCATTTCCTTGGAATCACCCTCAGATCAGGAGAACATTCCTCCCTCACAAAATCGGTTCCAAGTCCCCCATTTCCCTGGAATCACCCTCAGATCATTGGGAGAACATTCCCCCCTCACAAAATCAGTTCCAAGCCCCCCATTTCCCTGGAATCACCCTGAGATCAGGAGAACATTCCCTCCTCACAAAATCAGTTCCAAGCCCCCCCATTTCCCTGGAATCACCCTCAGGTCAGGAGAACATTCCCTCCTCACAAAATCAGTTCCAAGCCCCCCATTTCCCTGGAATCACCCTCAGATCATTGGGAGAACATTCCCCCCTCACAAAATCAGTTCCAAGACCCCCATTTCCCTGGAATCACCCTCAGATCAGCGGGAGAAAATTCCCCCCTCACGCCTGAGGAGTGGGATAAGGTGGCACTTGTGTCCTGGAGCTCAGGATTTGGGATTTGTATCCACATCCCAATCCCAAGGGCTGCAGCTCCTGCCTGCCTGTCTGCAGTGATCACAAATAATTTTAGAACTGCATTTTAACCCCTTTTCTCTTTCTCTTTTCTCTTTCTCCTGGTGCAGTGCTCCAGCTCCCCCATCAATGGTGAGTTCCTTCCCAAACATCCTCCCTCAGGAAAACTCCCTGTGGAGGGTTCTGTGTGGCAATTCCTCTCACAATTCCTTACTTTTGTCTCTTTTTTTATCATTTTGGGGCTCAGAATCTGCCGTGTGTGCCTCAGTGCAGAGGTAGGTGAGCCATCCCCAGCCATTTCCTTGGGAGGGCTCCTGGGAATCCCTGATTTCTTTGGGGTAACAGGATCCCTCTGAAGCCGGATTTTGTCATTTTTAGCCCCGGGGTTGCCTGTGGGCAGGGAGGGCTCTGCTTGCACTTGTTCAAACAATGAAGGGAAAGTGCTTTGCTGGGATTTTGTGTCTGGACAGGACAAAGAAAGGCAGGGCCAGGCCTGGGGAGGCAGCCAAGGGCCTTGGCAGGGGAGCTGAGCTGAGCTTGGCTCCGAGTGGGGCTCAAACAGCTCTGTAGGATTTCATTCCTATAGCTCTGAGGAAAAATGGCTTAAATAATTAGTGAGACAGCTCTTCAGGTGTGTTTTGTGAAAGCAAAAGGTTTAATAAATGCAAAATTTATAACTGTTACAGAAATAAAAGCCAAGTACAGGTGGCTCAGAAGCTTCTGGTACCTTGTTAAGACACCCTAGAAAGCTCCTGAGTTCCTTTGTGCTGCTTCTTTTAGTTTTTGGTGGTTCAGGTGGGGCTGTTTGGCCCAATGAAATCAGCAATAAGTTTTGAGTTACACTTTTCAAACCCAATCACTGCCTCTGTGCTGGCAGTGAGCCAATCACTGTCAAAACAGCAAAGAACTTTCTGGGCTCTTTACCTTATGAGAAGCACAAGGGATGAGTCCCAAACCGTTCTATATATGTGAACACTCACTCGGGTGTGGGGTGCGTTCCTGCACTGCACACCTTCACTCACCCTGATTTACACCTGAGGGTCAGCAGTGCTGCCCTGCCCTGGGCTCTGCTGGGCTGAGCTCCGCTCCTGCTGGGTTTGGGAGGGCTGGATCCTCCCTGGGATCCTTCCTGGGGGAACAATCAGGAGCCAAACGCTGCTCAGGGGCACTCAGGGCCCTCGGGGCTGTTTGTCCAGATGTGCTCTGGGCTGCTGAGGGGGGCTGGTTCACATCTGGATCTGTCCCCAGGCAGTCCTGCTCTCGTCTCCCCACCCAGTTCTGCCCCAGTGTCTCACCAGTCCTGCCCCCTTCCAGTTCCCCTTCCAGTTCCCCTTCCAGTTCCCCTTCCAGTTCCCCTTCCAGTTCCCCTTCCAGTTCCCCTTCCAGTTCCCCTTCCAGTTCCCCTTCCAGTTTCTCCCCATTCCCTAGCCCATCCTCTCCCAGTTCTTCATCCAGTTTTCCCCCAGTTCGCCCTCCAGTTTCCTCCATTCCCAGCCCAACCTCTCCCATTTCCCTCATTCCCAGCTCATCTTTTTCCAGTCTCCCACATTCCCAGCTCATCCTCTCCCAGTTCCCTATCCAGTTTTCTCACCCAGTTCCCAGCCCATTCTCTCCCAGTTTCCCCATCTAGTTTCCTCCAGTTCCCAGCCCATCCCTTCCCGGTTCCCCATCCAGTTTTCCCCCCAGTTTGCCTTCCAGTTTCCCCCATTCCTAGCTCATCCTCTCCCAGTTCTCCGCCAGTTCCCAGCCCATCCTCTCCCAGTTCCCTCTCCAGTTTCCCCCATCCCCAGCCCATCCTCTCCCAGCTGCCGTCCCAGTTCTCCCCAGTGCCGTCCCAGTTTCCCCAGCGCTGTCCCTGTTCCCCCAGTGCCACCCGGGATCAGTTCTTGGCGGTGGCCCGAGGCCGGAGCTCCGGGTGCAGCCTCACCTTCGGCCAGCTGGCCTGTGCCCAGGTGAGCACAGCCCCTCTCCCTGTGGGATTTATTTTCCTTTGGGGAATTCCTGTGGGAATTCTATCCTTTCTGCCTCAAAAACCAGTCCCAAAGATTTTCACTCCCCCAGCCCTGAGGTGTGGTAGTGCCACCCTCCTGGGGACACCGGCCCTGTGCCACAGGGACCTTTGGGGACTTTTGGGAACCTTTGGGAAATGGGGATTTCCTCCTGGAAACCTCTCGAGTGAGGGGAATTTGGGGGAATTGGGATGGAATTTGGGAGAATTGGGGGAAATTCTGGGGAATTTGAGGAAATTCGAGGGAAACAGGAGATTTGAGGAAATTTTGGAGGAATTTGAGGGAATATGGAGGAATTTGAGGAAATTCAGGGGAATTGGGGGATAATTTGGGGAAACTTTGAGGGAATTTGGGGGAAATCTGGGGTGTTTGGAGGAATTTGGGGGAATTTGAGGAAATTTGGGGGAAATTTGGAGGAATTTCAGGAATAATCATAATTAAATCTGGTTAACTCTATATTCCTTGAATAATAAATCCCAGAATGGTTTGGGTTGGGAGGGACCTTAAATCTCATCCACATCCACAGGCAGGGACAGCTTCCACTGTCCCAGGTTTTTCCAAGCCCCATCCAACCTGGCCTGGGACACTTCCAGGGATGGGAAATCTCTGGAAAATCAAATTCCAAACCAAACTGGCTTTTAAAATTTAAAAATTAAAATGAGTTTCTAGTTAGATCAATTTTTTTTTTTTTTAAATTTTGGCAATTTTGGGAGAAATCCCTTCCCAAATGCCCAGATGTAGATGAGCCCCCTGAGGGTGATTTTCCCTCTAATTACCCATCCATTATCACCTTTAATTGCATTTCCCTCTTTTTTTTCCCCAGGAAACTTGGCTCCAGGACCTTGGGGATGATTTCTTAATATCCTTATATTCCTGCCTGGCCTCTAAACCGCCCACGGCTGTGGATCCAGAATATTCCATCCTGTTCTTCTCCAAATATGATGCCAGGAAGCTTTTGGCCTCCCTGACCACCTTCAGCCATCGGGTCAGCATTCCCTCAGAAGGAATTCCCTGGAATTCAGGGAATTTTTGCTCTATTTTCTCTCCAGGAAAAGCCTTTATTTCAAATCCCTTGATTTTTTATTTTTTTAACCTTATTTTGGAAAGAACTCCATTCCAACCAACAGATTCCATCTCCAGAATTCAGATTTGCTTTGATTTATGTTGGTGTCTGGTGAGAATTCCCTCAAATCCAGGGAATTTTTGCTCTGTTTTCTCTCCAGGAAAAGCCTTTATTTCAAATTCCTCGATTTTTTTATTTTTTTTTTTACCTTATTTTGGAAAGAACTCCATTCCAACTGACAGATTCCATCTTTAGCGTTCAGATTTGGATTTATGTCGATATCTGGTGAGAATTCCCTGGAATTCAGGGAATTTTTGCTGCTTGCTTTCCAGGAAAAGCCTTTATTTCAAATCCCCTGATTTTTTTTTAAACCTTATTTTGGAAAGATCCCCATTCCAGCCAACAGATTCCAATGAACAAATTCCATCCCAGAATTCAGATTTGCTTGGATTTCTGTCGATGTCTAGTGAGAATTGTCAACAGAGAATTCCCTCAGATCCAGGGAATTTTTCCTCTATTTGCTCTCCAGGAAAAGGCTTGATTTCAAATCCCTTGATTTTTTTTTTAAACCTTATTTTGGAAAGAGCTCCATTCCAACCAACAGATTCCATTGCTAGCATTCAGAATTCTGAATTGGATTTCTGTCAATGTCTGCTGAGAATTCCCTGGAATTCACAGGTTTCTCCTCTCCCACCCCCAGTTTTCCCAGGTGCCCCTTTCCCTGGAGTGGAGCCTGGTGTTCATGAACGGGCTGTGGGAGCGACTGCTCCGAGTGCCAGGAATTGAGACCCCCCCAGTGCTCCTCCAGTGGCTCCATGAAGGACTGGGGCCATTCCTGGCTGACCCCCGGGTCTTCAGCTGCCTCCATGCCAAGGATGTGTCCTGTGAGGAATTCCAGCTGCTGTGAGTGTGAAATGTCCCCTCAGTGCCACCCTGGGGGCTCCTGGTGGGGGGAAAATCACTTTGGAAAAGGTTGGGATGGAGAAAATTGTTGGGGAGGATGAAACAGGAAAGCCTTATAAATGCAACTGCTTAGATTTTGAGAATATGAAACCTATAAGTGAAATAGAATTAAAAACAAATTTTGATGTCTCAGATGCCAAGCTTTAGTTACTGAACAACTGGAAAACAATAATATAGCCAGCTGGAGGTTAAACAATTAAATTAATTAATTAAACAATGCCCTTCTCCTTACCAAGAGCCCAAGGGTCAGAGCAGACCCTGCTGGCTCGGCAGGAGGGGTCCCAAGAGTCGTTTTTAGAGTTTAAAATCTAACACAGAATGGAAATGTAATGATTCTTACAGGCTGTGTGTAAATGCTACAGGATTTGTGTCTTGTGCTGGATTGGTTGGTGTAAATCAGAATATTCAGGATAGAAGATTTAATGGATTGGAATGGGAACTTTGCTCTCTTTTTTCTCTCCTCTCCTTTCTCCTCTCCCTCCTCACTCTCTCTCTGCTCTGAGCTGTGCCTGGCAGTTCGTAGCAGGGCCCTGCACCCACGGCCTGTGCAATAAACCACAGGCTCCAAACCCAGCCCTGACCCCAGAGATCTCTCATTTCCATCCATCCCATCACCGTCCTGACCTCGTTCTCACAAAATCAACGTTTTTTGTCAGAGCCCAGCAATGTTTGAGGGTTTTTTTTCTTTCCTTTCCCAGAGTGGCTGCCCTGGATGGAATCTATTCCCAGCTCCCTGTGGAGGAGCAGAGGAATCTTTATGCTGGGATCAAGAATTTCCTCACCTGGGATGGTAAAGGGCCTGATTTTCCTGGGTCTGTCATGGGGTTTTGTGGCTCTCCAATAGGAACAGACTGGGAATGTCAGTAATGAGTGGATTTGGGAATCATTTTCCTGCCTGAAGGCTTCATTAATCCAAGGCGGGTTTTTTTGGTTTGGGGTTTATTTAGGTTTTTTTGGGTTGTTTTTTTTTGTTTGGGTTTTTTTTTTTTGGGGTTGTTGGTTTTTTTTTTTTTTTTTTGTGGTGGTGGGGTTTTTTTGGTGGTGGTGGGGTTTTTTGTTTTTTGGTTTGGGGGGTTTTTTTGGGATTGTTTTGTTTTAAATTTTCTTTAGTTTTTCTAAACCAACACAGCCAGGGCTACGCTGATTTCAATTCCCTGCACAAGCAGCAAATGCAGTGAACTGAAACCAGCGTAGCCCTACCTGTGCTGGTTTATAAAAACCCAAGAAAATAAAATTAAAAAAAAAAGAACAAAGAAAACTGTAACTATAGCACGTTTTAACAGTTAATTAGGTCAGAAACATTTAAAAATGACCTTGAATCCTCTCTCTGAGTTCTTGCCAGCTGTGTTTTTTTAAGCCTGATGTCTGGCAGCGTGCAGACCTTGAGATAAAAAACTGAATAAACATCTTTACAGACCAAAGCTGCAAGTTCATCTTTTAAACCCTGGTACAGGACTCTGTGAGAAGAAAAAAAACAAATTAAGGGGATTCTTGGAAAGGAAATCCCAAGGAGCAGGGGGGTCTCTGATGGGCTGAAGCCTCTCCCACCCCCAGCACTTCCCAATTCCCTGATTCCCTGCCCCAGGGCTGGGCTTGTGGTTCCATGGGAGGTGTTTTCCTGCAGAATCCAGCCCGAAATGCTACAGCGAGACCATTCCCAGTCTGAACTCCACGGCCTGGTTTCGGAATTACCTGGGATCATTCCTGGAGCACGCCACGGTGGAGGACCTGCAGCTGTTTGGGGATGAGCCCACAGTAAGTGGAGAGGACCCTGGGAGGTCACAGAGCAAAATTCAGAAGCCCAGAATGGTTGGGAGGGATTTAAAGGTTCATCCATCCCATTCCACCTATCCCAGAGTGCTCCAATCCCTGTCCAATCTGGCCTTGAAATTCCTGGAATTCCTGCCAGCAGGAATATTTCTCCTGTTAATTTGAAATTCCTGGAATTCCTGCCAGCAGGAATATTTCTCCTGTTAATTTGAAATTCCTGGAATTCCTGCCAGCAGGAATATTTCCCTTGTTGATTTGAAATTCAGGAATATTTCTCTTGTGAATTTGAAATTCCTGGACTTCCCACCAGCAGGAATATTTCTCCTGTTAATTTGAAATTCCTGGAATTCCCACCAGCAGGAATATTTCTCCTGTTATTTTGAAATTCCTGGAATTCCTGCTGGCAGGAATATTTCTCTTGTGAATTTGAAATTCAGGAATATTGCTCTTGTGAATTTAAAATTTCTGGAATTCCTGCCAGCAGGAATATTTTTCCTGTTAATTTGAGGTGAGCAGTCACTGCAATCGTTTCCCCCCATCATGTGGTAAGAGGGACTTGCACAGAAATTGGTTTCCCAAAGGGAATTCTGCAGTGACAGAGAGGAGCAACCCCAAACCTGATCAAGGTCCCGATGTTTACTTGAAAACAACAACAAAAATTAAATACATTTCAACCCCAGGTGAAAACCCCTGAGGCTGGTTCAAACTGTCCCTGTCACTGTCAGGATTGAAGGATCCATCTGAATTATTTTCCCTTTTTAATTTTTTTTTTTTCACCCTCAGCTTCAAAAGTTTGCCAGGGACCCGGTGAATTTGGAGATGGTTGGGAACCTCACCCTGCTCAGGGAGACTGCCCTGTACTACACCCAGCTCCTGACCTCTGCTCCTGCTCTGCCCCTCTCAAGGTACGGAGCTGATGGCATCTGCTTCCCTGGGATGGCTCCGTGTGGGACTGTGACACTGCAAGAGTTGGAGTGGGGATTTCATTTCAACCTCTTGAAGGGTTCCCTTTGTTATTTTCCCTTTTTCTTTAAGGGTTCCCTTCATTATTTTCCCTTTTTCTTTTAAGGGTTGCCTTCATTTTTCCCTTTCCCTTTAAGTCTTTCCTGTCTCTTTCAGAATTCCCTTCATAATTTTCTCTTTCCCTTTGAGGGTTCCCTTCATTTTCTCTTTCCCTTTAAGGCTTTCCTTTCTCTTTCAGGGTTCCCTTCATTTATTTTCTCTTTCCCTTTGAAGGTTCCCTTCATTTTCTCTTTCCCTTTGAAGGTTCCCTTCATTTTCACTTTCCCTTCATTATTTTCTCTTTCTCTTTAATGGTTCCCTTCATTATTTTCTCTTTCCCTTTGAAGGTTCCCTTCATTTTCTCTTTCCCTTTGAGGGTTCCCTTCATTTTCTCTTTCCCTTTAAGGCTTTCCTTTCTCTTTCAAGGTTCCCTTTATTATTTTCTCTTTCTCTTTAAGGGCTCCCTTCATTATTTTCTCTTTCCCTTTCAGGGTTCCCTTCATTTTCTCTTTCCCTTTCAGGTTTTCCTTTCCCTTTCAGGGTTCCCTTCATTATTTTCTCTTTCCCTTTAAGGTTTTCCTTTCCCTTTCAGGGGTCCCTTCATTATTTTCTCTTTCTCTTTAAGGGTTCCCTTCCTTTCCCTTCTTTTTCAAATAATCCTACTGCCCTTGGTCTTGAGGAGGGCCAGACCCCAAATTCCTTTTCCTGGGAAATGATTTCCCTGCAGTGCCAGCCCCAGCTGATGGCCAGCAGTGCCTCCGGGATTTTTCAGCCCTCTGAGCTGCAGCTTTGCCATCAGCAGAGATAGAATGATGAGGAAAACGTGCCTGGAAAAGAGGGAAAAGCCTGCTGGAGCCCCTCTGTGATGGGCAGCCTCTCCTTTTGTCCCTGCAGCCTCCCGGACAGATTGATTTGTTACCTGAGCCCTGGGGCAGTGAGAAACCTGAGCACGGAGGAGGCTTTGGAAGTGGCCCAGAGGCTTGGGAAGAGCTGCCCCTGGACCAAGGGGATGCCTGGACTGAGAATTCCCTCCTCCCTGGCATCACACGAGCTGCAGGTGAGCCCTGGGAACCCTTCACCAGCACAAAACCTGCCAGGGGTGACAAGGGTCCCCTCTTGTCACCCTCCTCTGGGTCACCTCATATCTTTGCTGTGGTGTCTGGGTGGGTTTTGTCCCCTCATGTCTTTGCTGTGGTGTCTGGTTGGGTTTTGTCCCCTCATGTCTTTGCTGTGATGTCTGGTTGGGTTTTGTCCCCTCATATCTTTGCTGTGGTGTCTGGTTGGGTTTTGTCCCCTCATGTCTTTGCTGTGGTGTTTGGTTGGGTTTTGTCCCCTCATGTCTTTGCTGTGGTGTCTGGGTGGGTTTTGTCCCCTCGTGTCCTTGCTGTGGGGTCTGGCTGGGTTTTCATCCCCTCACAGTTCTCAGTGGTGGAAATGCTCCTTCCACAGCCTTCAGCAGGAAAACCCGAGGCAGAAATCCAGGGATTTAAGACATCCAAAGGCTTGTGGGATCCAATATTGCTCTATTGAATTTCTGGAAGAGCCAGATGTGTATTCAGCTCTGTGAGGGCTCAATACCTCTGAGGGTGTCCAGCACCTCCCAGAAAATGGCTTAAAATAATGAGTCACGATTCAGTGTGTATTGAAAAAGCAAAAAGTTTTTAACAACAGAAGAAAATAACACAAAAACAGAAGAACAAAGCTGCTCAAAGTGTAGGGACAGAGCCTACACACCTGCTACAACACCCCAAAAATGTGCTGAGACACCTCATGCCCTTCCTTAAATACTGAATTATTTAGGTGGGTTTTTTGGCAAACAACCCAATAGATGATAGCTACATTTCTGAGGAACAGCTAAAGACACCTAGCAGTGTTTTTGTCATGGCATTGAGCCAACTGCAATCAGGAGGGCATAGAAACTTCTGGAATTCTTCCCTTTAAAGGTCCTGGGGTGAAACTGAGACCCTTTTCCTTGTATAGAAATCATCTCCTCTGTGCAGTCACTGCTCCTCTGACCCTGCCCTGTCCCTCTGTGACCTCTGCAGGTGGCGTCCTCCCTGCTGAGGGATTTGGAGGATTTCTCCCCAGCAGTGCTGGGAGCTTTGGGCCAGGCTGCCCTGGGGCTCTCAGTGTCCAGCATCCAGGACAGGATCCCTGAGGAGCAGCTGGCAGCAGCTCTGCCTGCCCTGGGCAGCATCCATGGCTGGAGCCCTGAGCAGGCTGGAGCCATCACCACCAAACTGCTCCGCTCTGGCTACCAGGTACAGAGCTCCCCAAACCCAGGGATTTCCTTGTGGGAGGGTGTTGGAACCCTGAGCACTGAGAATTCCAGATTTTCTGTGCTCACAGGCACTGACCCCCAAGCAAACACTGCACTGACCTGAGGCTGTGGAAAAGGCTCCCAAAATGGAGTGACAGCACTGGGATTGTGGGTGTGGGGTTTGGATAGAAGTGTGTGATAGCACAGGGTGCAAAACTGAGAGTTTAGGGGGTTAGTATATAGTAATAGATATAAAGCAAGATGGAGGTTTTAGGATGTAGGCCACTCCTTCTTTTTCACCTTCTTCATGGGTTTGGGTAGTTTCTTGTAACTGAGTAGAAAAATCTGCATTGCAGGCCACAGGTAGTTGGTTATTTATTTAAAAGTAAAAATAATTTCGGTGTCATTTCATAATTGGACAATTTGTTCTTAAAAGATCCTGTAAAGAGATAGAAACAGAGCCATTTGTCACTTTGTTAGCTAGAACTCACAACTTGTGAGACTCTATCATAGATAAGAATTAATAAAACTTTGAGTTTAAGGTTTTAGAATACAGTAATATATATAAAGCAAGATGGAGGTTTTAGGGCATAGGACAGTCCTTGTTTTTCACCTTCTTCTTCATGGGTTTGGGTGGTGTTTTGTAATTGGGTAGAAAAATCCACATTGCAGGCCATGGGTGGTTGGTTATTGGGTTAAAAGTAAAAATAATTTAGGTGTCATTTTGTAATTGGACAGTTTGTGATTAAAAGACCTTGCAGAGGAAGAGATAGAGGCCATTTTTCACCTTGTTAGCTAGAAGTGCAGAACTCATAGTTTTACACTGTAATACAGATAAGAATTAATAAATGTCTGAGTCCAAACACGAAATACTGTCTGGGGCATTTAATCCCAACTCTGACAGAAAAGAGGATAAAAAGCCACAGGAAGGGTTTCAGGCATTGGAAGTGCCCAGGGAGGTTTGGAGTCCCCACCCCTGGAGGTGTCCAAGGAATGTCTGGAGGTGGCACTCAGAGCTCTGGGCTGGGGACAAGGTGGGGATGGGGCACAGGTTGGACTTGAGGATCAAAAAAAAATCTTTTCCAAGCTGTTTTTTTTTTTTTTTCTGGGATTCCCTTGCAGATCCTGGATGGACAGAGCCTGGCAGAGCTGGGGACTTTGGTGGGTGGCCTCAACAGCAGCACACTGTGGAGTTTGTCCCCAGAACTTTTCGTGGAGGCCATCCAGCTGCCAGGCTTTGCCCAGCACGTGGACACACTGCCCTCTGCCCTGAAAAGGACCCTGGTGGAGAAGGTGACCTTGGTTTGTGTCCTCAGGACTGGGAGCTCTGCTTACCAGTGGCCAGGTGTGCCCAGCTGCACACCCAGCCAGCGTTCCCTGTGGGAATTGTCACGGCCAGGCAGGGTGGCAGCAGGACAAGCCACTGTCACTGGGTCTGTGTTGATGTCCTTGGCCTGCTCAGCCTCCTGGGGACAAGGGCAGGAGGGATTTGTTTTGTGGGGTGGCCCCAGAAACATCTTCCCATTTAATGTTCCCAGGGAAAGAACTGAAATGGAGCAGGATTAATTCGAGGTTGGAGTTAATCCTGGAGGTTTTTTCCAACCTAAACAATTCTCTGGTTCTGAAACTGCCACAATTTGGACTAAAACTGGGTGAGATTGCCTTGGTTTGTTCTCTTGGTTTTTTTTTCAAGGTTTCCTCCAGGGTTGGCCACCCCTCTGAGCTGGTTAAACTCATTCCCAACTCTCTGGCCAGCTACATCCCCAAATCCCTGCTCGTTTTTGGGGAAGAGAAGCCAAATGTGCAGGACCTCAACAACAAACCGTGGACCAGAGACCAGGTAATGGGGGGTGGGCTCCTCCTTCCCCTCCCTGCCAGCCCTGCCCTCTGTGGGGCCATGAATTCCACAGATCCCCCTGGGAACGGAGCCGTTTTCCCTGGAAAACCTCTGAGCTCTGCCTTTGCTTCCCAGGCTGCCATGTTTTTCGGTGATGTGGTGAAGGCAGAGCCTGACTTCAGCAGGTGAAGGTTTTCCTCCTCTCTTTCCCATTTTCTGTTTGTTTTCCTGGCAATTCCCACATTTCCCGTGGTGGATTCCACCCTGTGGAATCCATAGAAACAGATGGAAATAGAATGTGAACCCCAAACCCAGACATGGAACACTGAGATTTTCCAGGGCTCAATGTTGGTTTTAATCTAAGTCTAAAATTCTCAGTTTCCAGGGTTCCAACAGCTCAGCTATAAAATACACCCAGAGGCCACATTTCCTTTCTAAAATGATCCTGCTGGCTCAGGCTGCAGCTGGAATCTTGCTCCAGATTGCCTCTGGGATGCACTTCCAAGCAGGGAATGCATTTCCAAGCCTTCCAGAGGGCAGTTCCAGGGATTAATCCAGAGGGGCTGCTGCATCTTTTGACATATTTGAGATGAAAATCATGAAAACCATGATTTATATCTGGAACTCACAACTTGTGAGACTGTTCCATAGATAAGAATTAATAAAACTTCGAGTTTAAGGTTTTAGACTATAAAATTTATATCTGGGAAAAACCAGTGGGGTCAGCAGGGTCCTGCTCTGAATTCACCTCACTGAAGGCTTTTCCCTTCTGATTTTCCTGCTGGGAATTCCCAGGCTCTCCCAGTCTGTCCTCCAGGGTTTCACCTGTGCAGCTGCCAGCGCCGTGGGAGCTGAAAGGTTTCAGGAGCTGGCCAAAGTCATGAGGGAGAAGAAGGTCAGGCTGGGACAGGACCAGGTAATCCCCACATCCCCAAGGGTTTGGTGTTGTCCTGAAGGGAATTGTTCAGCCAGAACAACCCTTGGAGTTCAGGGGCTGGAGCAGGGATGTGGCAGGGGGGTGAGGGTGGATTTTAGGGAAAGGTTTTTCCCCCAAGGGTGACCCAGGGATGGAGGTGTCACAAAATAAAGACTCAGAACTCTAATCCTCTCAGAAGGCAAAGAGAATAGAAGGATTTATTTACAATTCATTCAGCTTTTTTACAACATTCTGTGCTGCAAAGGTACATTATTGGTGCACAGCCTTGACACCTCTGAATTCCATTGGTTAAACTACAGAAATAGCAAACAACACCAGGAGAGAGGTTGGTTATGAGAAAAGGAATATTGTTTACTTGGCACGTTGTGAGAGAAGGCAGTTACTTACAGAAAGATGTTTTGAGAAAAAGGAAAACTGTTGAGAAGTTTCCTTTGGGAAGGAGCCAGCAAATGTTTTATATCTGGGAAAAACCAGTGGGGTCAGCAGGGTCCTGCTCTGAATTCACCTTCCTGAAGGCTTCACCCTTGTGATTTTCCTGCTGGGAATTCCCAGGCTCTCCCAGTACCTTAATTCCATTGGTTAAACTGCAGAAACAGCAAACAACACCAGGAGAGAAATGGTTATGAGAAAAGGAATATTGTTTACTTGGCATGTTGTGAGAGAAGGCAGTTATTTATAGAAAGATGGTCTGAGAAAAAGGAAAACTGCTGAAAAGTTTCCCTTGGGAAGGAGCCAGCAAATTTTTTATATCTGGGAAAAACCAGTGGGGTCAGCAGGGTCCTGCTCTGAATTCACCTTCCTGAAGGCTTCACCCTTGTGATTTTCCTGCTGGGAATTCCCAGGCTCTCCCAGTACCTTAATTCCATTGGTTAAACTGCAGAAATAGCAAACAACACCAGGTGAGAGGTTTATTATGAGAAAAGGAATATTGTTTGCTTGGCATGTTATGAGAGAAGGCAGTTATTTATAGAAAGATGTTTTGAGAAAAAGGAAAACTGTTGAGAAGTTTCCCTTTGGGAAGGAGCCAGCAAATTTTTTATATCTGGGATTTTTATCTGGGAAAAACCAGAGGGGTCAGCAGGGTCCTGCTCTGAATTCACTTTCCTGAAGGCTTTTCCCTCTGAATTCACCTCACTGAAGGCCTTTCCCTTCTGATTTTCCTGCTGGGAATTCCCAGGCTCTCCCAATACCTTAATTCCATTGGTTAAACTGCAGAAATAGCAAACAACACCTGGAGAGAAATGGTTATGAGAAAAGGAATATTGTTTACTTAGCACACTGTGAAAGAAAACAGTTATTTATAGAAAGATGTTCTGAGAAAAAGGAAAACTGTTGAAAAGTTTCTTTTGGGAGAGAACTAGCAAATGTTATCCAGCTGAAATCCTCTCAGGCTCAGAAAATATCAGCCCCACACTGGGACAACAGTCAGACTTAACAAAAGTGGAAAAACCTCAACTAAAGAATTTTGGGTGCACTTTGGCTTAAAACTTCTTAAAATTGAAATTTTTTTTTGTAGTTATAATCATTTCTTCCTCACTCTGAAATCCTTGGTACAAGATTCTATTATTAAGTGATACAATTAAATAAAATTAGGATTTTGTATCAATTAGTGTCGCATGAGTGGCCATTGCAAAGGTCAGAATAGCAGAAAGGCTGAAATAATTAAAAACAGGAAAACCAAACAAACTCAGTTCAGAACCTCTGAGATGCCACTCTTCTGTTGCATATTTTACACATATTTTTGACTGTTTAGACACTCAAAAACTTCAGTATGTACAACTCCATCTAAGGAGTTAAAGAGAAGTTATGAGAAGTCCAGCTGTGGTTTAATAATTTTGACTTCTTGGCCAAGCCAATGAGCCTGGAGGAAGCCCCATTTTGCCATAATTTGATTGTTGTTGGTACCCAAACATCCCAGCCAAATATTGGGGTTTTTGGGGTGTCAGGGCACTGTGGGTCCCTCTCTGTGGACAAATATCCTGGGTGTCCCTCTCATGGCTCCAAATTCCCCTGAAGACAGGACAAGTCCAAACCCTCAAATTTCCATCTTTTTTTCCCTGTTTGTTTTATAAAATCTTTGTTATTTTATATTTATTTTATGTTTGCTGGTGGTTTCTCTGATGCAATCTCTGGTGTCCTTCCAGCTGAGCTGCCTGCTGAGGATGGTGACCCTGCATGGGATTCCCAAGGATTGGGACAGTTATCCCAAGGACCTGCTGCTGTTTTTAAGGTAACTTGGTTGTGGTTTTTGTGATGCTGCCTTAGTGCTTAATGGGAAAAATAAGGATTAGTTTGTACCCAGGCTGATTAATTTGATTCATAATTCAGAGTTGTTTAGGCCTCTTTCTGGGGAATAAAAAATGGGACTGCAGAAAGCTGAGGGAATATTTTATTGGAATAATTTTTATTATTTATTAGGAGGGGTTTTTTTTAAGGTTTTTTCTTATTTTTTAGGGTTTTTTAAGGCTTTTTTAAGGGTTTTTTTAGGTGGTTTTTTTAGTTATTTTAGGAGGCTTTTTAGGGTTATTTTAAATTATTTTTAGTGTTTTTCTTTTGGTTTTTTAAAGTTTTTTTTTCGTTTTTAGTTATTATTTTTAGTTATTATTTTTAGTTATTATTTTTAGTTATTATTTTTAGTTATTATTTTTAGTTATTATTTTTAGTTATTATTTTTAGTTATTATTTTTAGTTATTATTTTTAGTTATTATTTTTAGTTATTATTTTTAGTTATTATTTTTAGTTATTTTTAGCAATTATGGGGGTTTTTTAGGGTTTTTTTAGGGTTTTTTTTTAGGGGTCTTCTTAGGGGTTTTTTAGGGTGGGTTTTTTTAAAATTTTTTTAAAGTTCTTTTTTTTAGGTTTTTTTACTATTTAAATAGTTATTTATTATTTATTATTTTATTGGAACAAATCCTTCCTTGTGAGAGTGAGGAGGCCCAAGTTTCCCAGAGAAGCTGAGGCTGCCCCATCCCAGGCAGTGTCCAAGGCCACATTTTACCATTCCCAGGCCTCTGAATGTTCTTTTCCCTTACAACACCAAAGAAAACAGGGAATAAAGTGGATTCCCTTGTTCCAGTCCCTTCCCTCCATGGTTCTGTACCCAAACCTGGAACAATTTCAAGCCTTGTCTCACACAAGAGATTCCTTAAGGCAAAACCTGATTTTTTTTTAAAGAACCATTTTAAATTTAAGGGATTTTTAAATAATTCAATGGCACAGAAGAAAACTGGTGAGGAGCAGCTCATGGGGTTCAGTGTGCAGGGGTGGAAGATGTTTTATCAGACACGGGGGGTGCTGAGCTTGGTCTCATTCCCTAAAATCCATGGAATTTGTCCTTCCAGCCCCTCAGACTACGCAGCCACAGGGAACTGCAGCCAGTTCGTTGTCAATGTTGGGAAGGCAAACGTGGATGTCCTGCCCAGAGAGGCCCCACAGAGGCAGCAGCTGCTCCAGGAGGCCCTGGAGTGTCTGGTACGAGGAGAGGGGCTGGGATATGGGGTCAGGGGCTTGGGAGATGGGGCCAGGGGCTTGAGATCCTGCAGGGCTTTGGGATATGGGGCTGGGGGACTGGGATATGGGCCCAGGGGCTTTGGGGATATGGGGCCTGGGGCGTTGGGACCCTGCAGGGCTTGGGATATGGGGCCAGGGCTTTGGGATTCTGCAGGGCTTTGGGAATATGGGGCCGGGGGACTGGGATACAGGGCTGGGGACTGGGATACGGGGCCGCAGACTGGGATCCTGCAGGGCTTGGGTATATGGGGCCAGGGCCTTTGGGAATATGGGGCCTGGGGCATTGGGATCCTGCAGGGCTTGGGGTATGGGGCCAGGGACTTTGGGATCCTGCAGGGCTTTGGGAATATGGGGCCAGGGCTTTGGGAATATGGGGCCGGGGGCTTTAGGATCCTGCAGGGCTTGGGATATGGAGCCGGGGGCTTGGGATCCTGCAGGGCTTTGGGAATATGGGGCCAGGGGCTTGGGATATCCTGCAGGCCTTTGGGAATATGGGGCCGGGGGACTGGGATCCTACAGGGCTTTGGGATATGGGGCCAGGGGCTTGGGATCCTGCAGGCCTTTGGGAATATGGGGCCAGGGCTTTGGGAATATGGGGCCGGGGGCTTTAGGATCTTGCAGGGTTTGGGAATATGGGGCCGGGGGCTTTAGGATCCTGCAGGGCTTGGGATATGGAGCCGGGGGCTTGGGATCCTGCAGGGCTTTGGGGATACAGGGCTGGGGACTGGGATACAGGGCTAGGGGCTTGGGATCCTGCAGGGCTTTGGGGATATGGGGCCAGGGGCTTTGGGATCCTGCAGGGACTGGGATATGGGGCAGGGGACTGGGATCCTGCAGGGCTTTGGGAATATGGGGCCAGGGGCTTTGGGAATATGGGGCCAGGGGCTTTGGGATCCTGCAGGGCTTGGGATATGGGGCCGGGGACTGGGATATGGAGCTGGGGGCTTGGGATCCTGCAGGGCTTTGGGATACAGGGCCAGGGGCTTTGGGATCCTGCAGGCCTTGGGATGCAGGGATGCTCCATCCCAGTTCACGCCTCTGCCTTTGTTCCAGAAAATTCGTGGCACAGAAATCACTGAGGAGAACGCTGAGGTTCTGGGCTGGCTGGTGTGTGACCTGGGTGGGGATTACATCAGGAGTTCTGGGGCCAGGCTGCTGAAGGATTTGAGCCGCTGTGGATCTCTCCTGCCTGAGCAAGAAGAGGCCATCAGGGACATCCTCAGCAGTGGCAACACCACCTTTGGGTACGGGTTTTTCTCCTGGACTGTTCCCTTAATCAAACCCATGGTCCTATTAAAGCCTGAGTGAACTCCAGGCAGGCAGCTTGATCAAAAACCCAAAAAAACTTTATTGCTTTTGAGCTTTACATTTGTCACAATAGGACACGAATGAATGACACTCACACATTGAGGTGTCCAAGGCAAAAAAGAGGAAGTTTATTCTAGACTTTGACATTTATAGAATTCTAAAGGTGACCATGGATTGGAGGATGAAATTGTCTTCTCTAACTACACTGGTCAAACCAACAGTTCATCAATTCTCTCCTTTTTTTATTAGATTTTTATTAGATTTTAATTAGGTTTTTATTAGGTTTTTATTAGATTTTTATTTGTTTTTTGTTTTTTATTTGTTTTTATTTTATTTTTAATGATTTTATTTTTTTATTAGATTTTTATTAGATTTTTATTAGATTTTTATTAGATTTTTATTAGATTTTTATTAGATTTTTATTTGTTATTTATTAGATTTTTATTTGTTATTTATTTGTTATTTGTTATTTATTTGTTATTTATTAGCTTTTTATTTGTTATTTATTAGCTTTTTATTAGCTTTTTATTTGTTATTTATTTGTTATTTTATTTTTAATGATTTTATTTATTACATTTTTATTAGATTTTTAATTATTTATTTTATGTATTTAATTTATTTTTATTTTATTATTTTTATTATATTTTTAATTATTTTATTTTATTTTATAATTTTTTTTTTTTTTTTACTTTTTAAATTTTTCTTTGATGTATTTTATGTATTTATAACACATTTATAACACATTTTTTGTGTGCAGACCTCCTGCAGCGTGGTCAGCCTTCACCCTGAGCCAGCTCAGTGGGCTGATCCCTGTGCTGGACCACAGCATCCTGCAGCAGATCCCCAAGGTAAAATTCACCCAAATTTCCCTTTTTTACAGGCTTGGGAAGTCCTGCTGGGGCTTGGAGAGAGGCTGGAAATCTGCTGGGGGTTTGTCCTGGGTTAGGGCAAATTTGGGAGAATTGGGAATGGGATCCCTCTGGAAAAACAAACCCAAACAGCTCCTCCCATGAAAAAAAAAATCTCCTTAGAGAAAAGTGGAAAAACAATTTATTTAACAAACAAAGTGCCCAAAAGCATAAAAAATGAATAGCATAAAACAACAAAACCTCTCACTGCTCTGAAAAAAGAATGCTCCCTTATTATGGTGGCATTCTGTCTTTTATACAATTTTTACAGACCTCATGTGCAACTTTAATTGTTTAATAACTTTCTTACCAATTATTCTGTATTGGTTATTAAAAGGTATTCTGCTTGTCTGTCAAATCTATCTATTTTTGGGTTATTTACATATTTTCTTTACTCATTCTCAGGGGACAAATCCCTTGTGCATTTGTTTTTCACCCTCAGAATGGATTCTTGTGTTAAAGGAACTTCTCCTTCTCAAAAGAGCTTCATGTGGGAACTTGAAAATTGTTTGTTAGCTGCACTTAGAGGAAATGACAGCCAGCTTTTACCCTGTTCCACATGCCAGTGCTTTGTGAGGAGCTCCAGTCCCTGCTGGGCTGGGGCAAAGGGACTTTTCCAACATTGAAGGAATTGCTTTTGCTTCAGGATCTCCAGGCTCAGAGCCCCGGTGTGTGAGGAGCAGGGGTGGTGCTGGAGGCACACCCAGAATTCCCAAATCCCCCTGATGGTGATCCCTTTTCCTTGTAGAAGGCTTTACCCACATCCCACTGATGGTGATCCCTTTTCCTTGCAGAAGGCTTTACCCACGTCCCACTGATGGTGATCCCTTTTCCTTACACACATCCCACTGATGATCCCTTTTCCTTGCAGAAGGCTTTATCCACATCCCCCTGATGGTGATCCCTTTTCCTTGCAGAAGGCTTTATCCACATCCCACTGATGATCCCTTTTCCTTGTAGAAGGCTTTATCCACATCCCCCTGATGGTGATCCCTTTTCCTTGTAGAAGGCTTTATCCACATCCCACTGATGATCCCTTTTCCTTGCAGAAGGTTTTATCCACATCCCACTGATGATCCCTTTTCCTTACACACATCCCACTGATGATCCCTTTTCCTTGTAGAAGGCTTTATCCACATCCCCCTGATGGTGATCCCTTTTCCTTGTAGAAGGCTTTATCCACATCCCACTGATGATCCCTTTTCCTTGCAGAAGGTTTTATCCACATCCCACTGATGATCCCTTTTCCTTACACACATCCCACTGATGATCCCTTTTCCTTGTAGAAGGCTTTATCCACATCCCACTGATGATCCCTTTTCCTTGCAGAAGGTTTTATCCACATCCCACTGATGGTGATCCCTTTTCCTTGCAGAAGGCTTTAACCATGTCCCACTGATGATCCCTTTTCCTTGCAGAAGGTTTTATCCACATCCCACTGATGATCCCTTTTCCTTGCAGAAGGCTTTATCCACATCCCACTGATGGTGATCCCTTTTCCTTACACACATCCCATTGATGGTCCCTTTTCCTTGCAGAAGGCTTTAACCATGTCCCACTGATGGTGATCCCTTTTCCTTGCAGAAGGTTTTATCCACATCCCACTGATTATCCCTTTTCCTTGCAGAAGGTTTTATCCACATCCCACTGATTATCCCTTTTCCTTGCAGAAGGTTTTAACCACATCCCACTGATGATCCCTTTTCCTTGCAGAAGGTTTTATCCACATCCCACTGATGATCCCTTTTCCTTGCAGAAGGCTTTAACCATGTCCCACTGATGGTGATCCCTTTTCCTTGCAGAAGGCTTTAACCACATCCCACTGATCCCTTTTCCTTGCAGAAGGCTTTACCCACGTCCCACTGATGATCCCTTTTCCTTGCAGAAGGCTTTAACCATGTCCCACTGATGATCCCTTTTCCTTGCAGAAGGCTTTAACCACGTCCCACTGATGATCCCTTTTCCTTGCAGAAGGCTTTAACCACCTGGCTGAGGAACTTTGCCCGGGATTCCCCCCTGTCCAGGGAGGAGCTGGCTGCCATCGTGGCAGAGCTCCGGCCCCGCCGGCACAAGCGAGCGGATGGTACGGGAGCTCCCCCTGATCCAGGGACATTCCCACTGGGATTTGGGCTCACCCTGGAGCTCCTCAAGCCTTGGGAGGGGCTCCCAGGGAGGTTTGGGGTGTCTAAGGAACTCCTGGACGTGGCACTCAAGTGCTGGTGACAAAGTGGGGATGGGGCACGGATCAACCTTGGGGGTTTTTCCAAGCGAAACAATTCTGGGATTCAAAGCTTGGAGAGAAAGGATTTGATTTAACCCCAGAATTTAATTTAACCCTGAGTTTGCCATGGCTTCAGCAGGTTGCCCACCTAATCTGAAGATAACAGAGGCAGTTCTGAACGATGAGCTGATGCCTGCCTACTACACCCCCGAGGAGCTGCGTGCCTGCCTCCGGAATGTCTCCCTGGAAAATCACTTCTCCAAGATCCTCACCTACGCCTTCAGCATCCCACAGCTGGCTGTGCTGGAGGAATACCTGTACAAGGTAATACCAGCCCCAAAATGTCCAATTCCCACTGGTGGGATTGCTCAGGGCCTTGTCCCAGTGAATTTAGGATCTCCAAGGATATCACTCAAATTCCCACTGGTGGGATTGCTCAGGGCCTTGTCCCAATGAATTTAGGATCTCCAAGGATATCACTCAAATTCCCACTGGTGGGATTGCTCAGAGCCTTGTCCCAATGAATTTAGGATCTCCAGGGATATCACTCAAATTCCCACTGATGGGATTGCTCACAGCCTTGTCCCGGTGAATTTAGGATCTCCAAGGATGTGACTCAAATTCCCACTGATGGGATTGCTCAGAGCCTTGTCCTGGTGAATTTAGGATCTCCAAGGATATCACTCAAATTCCCACTGATGGGATTGTTCAGAGCCTTGTCCCAATGAATTTAGGATCTCCAAGGATATCACTCAAATTCCCACTGATGGGATTGCTCAGGGCCTTGTCCCAGTGAATTTAGGATCTCCAAGGATATCACTCAAATTCCCACTGATGGAATTGCTCAGAGCCTTGTCCCGGTGAATTTAGGATCTCCAAAGATCTCCCTCAAATTCCCACTGATGGGATTGCTCAGGGCCTTGTCCCAGTGAATTTAGGATCTCCAAGGATGTCACTCAAATTCCCACTGATGGGATTGTTCAGGACCTTGTCCCAATGAATTTAGGATCTCCAAGGATATCACTCAAATTCCCACTGATGGGATTGCTCACAGCCTTGTCCCGGTGAATTTAGGATCTCCAAGGATGTGACTCAAATTCCCACTGATGGGATTGCTCAGAGCCTTGTCCTGGTGAATTTAGGATCTCCAAGGATATCACTCAAATTCCCACTGATGGGATTGTTCAGAGCCTTGTCCCAATGAATTTAGGATCTCCAAGGATATCACTCAAATTCCCACTGATGGGATTGCTCAGAGCCTTGTCCCAGTGAATTTAGGATCTCCAAGGATATCACTCAAATTCCCACTGATGGGATTGCTCAGAGCCTTGTCCCAGTGAATTTAGGATCTCCAAGGATATCACTCAAATTCCCACTGATGGGATTGCTCAGGGCCTTGTCCCAATGAATTTAGGATCTCCAAGGATGTGGCTCAAATTCCCAATGATGGGATTGCTCAGAGCCTTGTCCCAATGAATTTAGGATCTCCAGGGATATCACTCAAATTCCCACTGATGGGATTGCTCAGGGCCTTGTCCCAATGAATTTAGGATCTCCAAAGATTGGACTCCACTGTCTCTCAGCTCCTCTCCCAGGGTTTGACCACCTTTACTGGGAAAATATTAATTTCTTATCCCATTTCTATTTCTAATCAGTTTCCCTGGCCCTCAGCCTTTCACTGTGCACCTCTGAGAGGAACGTGGCTCCATCCTCCCTTCAGTCCCTACTAAAATCATCATTTTATCTTCCCCACTGCCCTGTACCCATACCAGCCGTGTCTCCACAGACGTATCCCAATGGTATTCCCGAAAATCTGTTCCCCAGCCTGAGCACTCTCTTTGAACACACCACCCCTGAGGATATTTCCACCTGGAACATGAGCTCAGCTGACATGTTGGCTGCCTTCCTGAAAACCCAGCCCCCAGATACCCTGGTAAGGCCTTGGCTTTGCTTCCCTGCTTTTGGGGGGCTGCTTTGGGATTAACTGAGCGGGTCCTGAGGTGGGGCTGAAGCACCTTTGGTGCCACAATTTTGGGTGGCCCAACGGACAGATTTGAAACAGTTCCATTTTATTTTTGTTTAATTTGGGGACAAAACCACACATTTGGTGTTGGAACACTGGGAGCTCAGAATTTTAGATTTTCTGACCCTCAAGTAAGCACAACATTTGACCTGAGGCTGTGGAAAAGGCTCCCAAAATGGAGTGACAGCACTGGGATTGTGGGTGTGGAGTTTGGATAGGAGTGTGTGATATCACAGGGTGCAAAACTGAGAGTTTAAGGGTTTAGAATATATAATATACATAAAGCAAGGTGGAGATTTTAGGGCATTGGCCAAGTTCTTCTTCCACTTTCCTCTTCATGAGTCTGGGTCGGATTTTGTAATTGGGTAGAAAAATCCACATTGCAGACCACAAGTGTTTGGTTATTGGATTTAAAAGTAAAAATAATTTAGGTGTCATCTCCTAATTGGACAATTAGTGCTTGACAGACCTTGGAAAGAGTTAGAGGCATTTTTCACTTTGTTAGCTGGAACTCACAGCTTGAGACTGTACCATGGATAAGAATTAATCAACATCTGAGTCCGAACACAAAAACAGCATCTCCCAAGCATTTAATCCTGCCTGTAACAGAAGAAAAAGAGATAAAAAAATTAAATTAATCTAATTAATTGTGTTTGCAGGCCTCAGCAGCAATAAATCGCTACGTGCAGCTGGGCAATGCCCTCAATGCCACAGCCCTGGATGCCATTGGCACGAGATACATCTGCCTGCTGAACACCACCGAGCTGGAGGCCATCCACCCCCCCAGCCTCAAGTGAGTCACAAATTTGGGGTGTCCTTGGTTCTTCCTAAAGCCCCTTCCCATCCTTGTCAGAAAAACCCTTTTTCTGACCCAGGAATGGGGCTCCTGAGGTGTTTGAAAAGGTTTTATTCCATTTTCAGTCTTGTGAGAAGGGTGAGATGGTACAAATGCCATCAAAACTAGAAGCTAAACTATTCTTTAATTATCATACATTAAAAGTGATTTTTAGCCTATTAGTTTTTGCTACACAATATTGTTAATGCTTCCAAGTCAAATTTTTTTTTAAATATTCTACAAATCCATTTCCCACACATCCTTTTCTTTTTTTTTCCTGCTCTCAGGGAAAGGAGATTTAGGAAGTGCCTTAGAACCTGCTCTGTGTTGGGGTTGGTGCCCATCCTGCCAGGCAGGGCTTAGATTTCCCATCAAACTCTCTTTATTTCAACCCAGCAGGCTGCAAATCTGACTCTGTGCCTGCTTCCATCTGTGAAAGGGTTAATGAAATTAAATTTCATGGAATTATTGAGGTTGGAAAAGGCCTCTCAGATCTCACTCAGCACCATGGTCAGCACCAAACCACATCCTCAAGTGCCACATCCTCGTGGTTTTTAAGCATTTCCACTTTGAATTCCTCTGAAGGACTGGTAAATGAAATTAATTAATTACAGCTTAGCAAACACACGAATTTATTGGGCACCATCAGAGCTGTCATCTCTTGAAGGACAAATTCTCAGCAGAAAGAATTTATTTTTCCTCTCAGCTTCTCTCCATGGAGCTGGGAATTAAGGATCACTTGTGCTGGGCAGAGAATCCCAGAAAAATGCTCAAAATGTGGGAAAATCAAACAGGTTGATGATAATAAAAGCTTTTTTCACCCTAAATCTTTATTTTTCTGCAGACTGGTGTCTCTGGATCCTTCAGCCTGTTCACAGGAGACAAAGAATCTCTTGTACCACAAAGCCAAGGAGGCTTTTTCTGACCAGCACCATTTACCTGCTTACTATGAGCTGATTTTACCTTACCTGGGTATGTAAAAACCAGAATTGTTGTGGGGAAAGAGAACTCCTGGCCACAAACTAAATGGGTGTCAAAATCCATCTAAGATCTGGGAAATTTCAAAGTCAGGTTGTTAAAAGTTTATCTTTCCAACTTGTAGGTGGTGTAAAATAAAATTGAAGGACTCTGTGCCTGCTTTAAGTTGCCCAAATCTTTTTCCAGACCATCACAGGGAAAATCAAGCTCAGGATTTATCTCACAGCCTTTTTCCATGCCACAAAATTGATATTTTTTTATTTTGGTTTTGTATTTTTTGTGGTTTGTTTGTTTTTGGTGAGGTTTTTTGTTTGTTTGTTTTTTGTTTGTGATTTTTTTTTGGTGGGGTTTATTTGGGTTTTTTTGTGGGGTTTTTTTTTGTTTTTCGGTTTTTGTGGTTTTGGGTGGGGTTTTTTTGGGTTTTTTTTTGGTGGGTTTTTTGGGGTTTTTTTCCCCTGTTAAGCCAAGAATTTTCCCAAATTCTTTTCACCCTTCTTTACACTATCTGGCATCTCCACAGATTTTTAACACCCAACAAAACAACTCCAAATAAATAAAAAAAAAAGGAGCAGCATCCACATATTTTGCAGTTGGACCTCACTGAGTTACCAGCCCCAGCCTAAGGGGTTTTGGAGAAATCCTCATTTTGTGCACAGCTCCTTTGGGGTCTCCCAGCCTTTGATGTTCTCTTGCTTTGCTGCCAGGGGGGGCTCCTGCTGCAGACCTCAAGGCTCTCAGCAAGGATGATGTGAACATGAACATCTCCACGTTTGTGTCTCTGAGGAGAGACTCCCTGATGGTGAGTTCTGGAATTCCTGGAGCTTGGAATTCTTTCATTCCTTGTGTTTTGTCGTGCTGAGTGCTTGGGTTGGGTTGTGTTGTCCACTGATGGAAGTCAGGAGTGGTTCCATCAAATCCAGATTCCATCAACCCCAAATTTCTTCTGTCAGAGGAGCAGAAAGTGGAGAAAGGGTCTGAAATTCCTTTAAAAATATAGTTTGGAGTCCTGGGTGGATGCAAAGCAGAATTTCTTCAGGCAGGCTCTCACAGTGGCAGGGGACAGGCCCAGGAGACCACAAATATCAATCCAATGCCACAAATTTGGGCAGAAATCCCAGAAATTTCAGTACCCCCAGCCAGAAATCCCAGAAATTTCAGTACCCCCAGCCAGAAATCCCAGAAATTTCAGTATCCCTGGGCAGAAATCCCAGAAATTTCAGTACCCCCAGCCAGAAATCCCAGAAATTTCAGTACCCCCAGCCAGAAATCCCAGAAATTTCAGTATCCCTGGGCAGAAATCCCAGAAATTTCAGTATCCCTGGGCAGAAATCCCAGAAATTTCAGTATCCCTGGGCAGAAATCCCAGAAATTTCAGTATCCCTGGGCAGAAATCCCAGAAATTTCAGTATCCCTGGGCAGAAATCCCAGAAATTTCAGTATCCCTGGGCAGAAATCCCAGAAATTTCAGTACCCCCGGGCAGAAATCCCAGAAATTTCAGTACCCCCAGGCAGAAATCCCAAAAATTTCAGTACCCCCAGGCAGAAATCCCAAAAATTTCAGTATCCCTGGGCAGAAATCCCAGAAATTTCAGCACCCCCGGGCAGAAATCCCAGAAATTTCAGTACCCCCGGGCAGAAATCCCAGAAATTTCAGTATCCCTGGGCAGAAATCCCAGAAATTTCAGTATCCCTGGGCAGAAATCCCAGAAATTTCAGTACCCCCAGCCAGAAATCCCAGAAATTTCAGTACCCCCAGGCAGAAATCCCAAAAATTTCAGTATCCCTGGGCAGAAATCCCAGAAATTTCAGCACCCCCGGGCAGAAATCCCAGAAATTTCAGTACCCCCAGCCAGAAATCCCAGAAATTTCAGTACCCCCGGGCAGAAATCCCAGAAATTTCAGTACCCCAGCCAGAAATCCCAGAAATTTCAGTACCCCCAGCCAGAAATCCCAGAAATTTCAGTACCCCCGGGCAGAAATCCCAGAAATTTCAGTACCCCCAGCCAGAAATCCCAGAAATTTCAGTACCCCCAGCCAGAAATCCCAGAAATTTCAGTACCCCCAGCCAGAAATCCCAGAAATTTCAGTACCCCCAGCCAGAAATCCCAGAAATTTCAGTACCCCCAGGCAGAAATCCCAAAAATTTCAGCACCCCCAGCTGTGAGTGCAGATTTGGCATCAGTGTCACTGTTGGACATGAAATAAAGACAAAGAAACTTTATTTATTATTGCCAAGATTATTTATTTATTGTTGCCAAGTTTCTCAGAAGGCAAAGAATGAAAATCTTTATTTTCTCCCTATTTTTAAAGGTATTTGATACAAAATGAACACAATTGGTGCATAGGAATGACACCTCTCTAATTCCATTGACTAAACTAGAGAAATAGAAAAACACCACCTGGCAAGAGAATGTGATGAGAAGGAATGTTATTTTTACAAAATTGTTTTGAGGAAGGAAACCTTGTAGAGAAGTTTTCCTTGGGAAAGAGCCTAGCAATTTGAGAGCTAAAAAATCCTCTCAGGCTCAGAAATATCAGGCCCACAACAGAAAGAACTTTTGAGGAACCAGCAGCTCCTGAGGGAAGCTCATCCCAGTGAAACCATCCACAGGAATCTGTCTTTGCTCTCCCCATGGAAATCCCATCCTTTCCCTGGCCAGAGGGGCCTTTCCCACCCCAATTCCTGCTCTGTGATGTCACAGCAGGACACAAAATAGGTTGACTCAGTTATCAGAAGAGAAATGAATGTTTTATTTACAATTTCTGTAGGTTTTTATAGCATGCTGTGCTACAAAAGAGACCCCATTGATTTATAGGATTGACACCTCTCTCCATTAGTTCAGTAACAGAAATAGGAAACAAAAGATCTGGGAGAGGTTTTGTTATGGGAAAATTTCACAGTTTACCTAAAAATGTTTTGAGAGAAGTGTTACAGCAGTTGGGCAGCACACAGACAGCTCTGGATGATCAGAAGGCTTTTATTATTTTGAATCTTTTATAACATGGTCTGCAAAAGAGGCTGTGATTGGTTGAAGAAGGACTGTGTCCCTTCTCCTTTAGCAAACAACAGGTGACAGAGATTGTTTTGGGAAATTTGTGTGAGAAGAGCAAAGCTCTCTTTAGTATTTACAAAATAACAAAGATGTTGTTATGAGGATGGGAATTTGTTCCCATGGGAAACAGCCAGCAGTAAGTAGCAGTAAAAATCCAAAGCCCAAGAAAACACAGAGCCACAGAGAAGAGCAGCTATTTACAAAACTGCTTTGAGAAGAGACAGAGCTGCTGAAATGTTTCCCTTGGGAAATCCAGCACAGCTCTCAGGCTCAGAGATATCAAACCCACACTGTGATATTTTTATTTTCCCCTAGCGCCTGACACCCCGTGAGGTGCAGGGCCTGCTGGGGATGAACCTCCCCGAGCTGGCCCAGTGGCAGAGCAGATCTCCTGTCCGGGACTGGATCGTGCTGCAGAAACAATCAGAGCTGGACCAGCTGCACCTCGGCCTCACGGGGGGCACACAGGAGGGGTACATCGTCATCGTCACCCCCAAATTCCCAGGTATGCTGGGCCCTGGTTGTTGTTGTGGGGCACATAAAGCCAGGGATCTCCTTGATACATGGGGAGCTGGGCAGAGCAACACAAACACAACCAAAGTGGTTTTATCAGGTGTTTTCCATTTATTGTCTCAAAATGGTGGGTTAAATACAGTTCTAGATTGTTTAGTTACAGGTGTTTTCTAATTGGTATTCAGACAGAAAAGAATGCAAACAATCCTGACCTTAAGATAGCCACCATGAACCCACTATAACTATATAATATATAGTTATATATAATATATGCTATAAAATGCCTAAACACACCTTAATCTAAATTCTTACTGCACCACAGGCTTACCTACTACTACACAGGCCTAAATCTGAGGCCTAGCTCGGAATAACTCATCCCTAATCCCAAAGTGCCTCATACCCTTGTTCCCTCAGAAATTCTGCTACAGGCATGGAATCAGTTGACTCCACGCTTCTTAGAAAAGACAAAATGAAGGCTTTATTTACAATTCATTCAGCTTTTTTAATAGCATGCTGTGCTACAAAAACTGACACCTCTCTCCATTAAATAACAGAAATAGTAAACAACACCTGGGCAAGAGAAAGTGTTATGGGAAAAGGAGTATTGTTAATTGATTTCCCATAGCATTTCTAAGTAATCTACACAAAGCTGTTTTGGGAAGAGAAACTGCTGAAAGGTTTCCCTTGGGAAAGCTAAAAATTCTCTCAGGCTCAGAAAATCATGTCCACACCTGGTGGTTGGACTTTTGTGGTTTATTTTGAGGTTGCAGCAAGGATTGAAAGTGGGGCAGCTCTGCTGAGGAGCCTGAAGGCCCTGCAGGGCAAATTCCAGTGTGAGGAGCAACCCTGGAATCCCACTGGATTCTCCTTCCTGTGTCAGTGCCCTGAGATCTTGGCACTGAATTGGGCTGCAGTGAGCAACAAAAATTCTCTGAGTTCTAGAAATTCATTTTTCTTTTCTTAAGGGAAGAAAAATTCTTTGGGTTCTAGAAATTCATTCTTCTCTTCTTAAGGGAAGAACAGAAATTCTTTGGGTTTTAGAAATTCATTCTTCTCTTCTTAAGGGAAGAACAGAAATTCTTTGGGTTCTAGAAATTCATTCTTTTCTTAAGGAAAGAACAGAAATTCTTTGGGTTTTAGAAATTCATTCTTCTCTTCTTAAGGAAAGAACAGAAATTCTTTGGGTTCTAGAAATTCATTCTTCTTTTCTTAAGGGAAGAACAGAAATTCTTTGGGTTCTAGAAATTCATTTTTCTTTTCTTAAGGGAAGAACAGAAATTCTTTGGGTTCTAGAAATTCATTTTTCTTTTCTTAAGGAAAGAACAGAAATTCTTTGGGTTCTAGAAATTCATTTTTCTTTTCTTAAGGGAAGAACAGAAATTCTTTGGGTTCTAGAAATTCATTCTCCTTTTCTTCCCTCCCAGCTGCTCTGATTTATGCCCCTGACAGCTTCCCCTGCTCTGCTGCAATGAGGTTTTGTGCAATGGGGAGTGATTGAATTGTTTTAGGGTTTAAACCCTAAGCAGGAACATCCCAGCTGAGTGAGCACTTCCAGTCCTTCCTCCTTGGGGCTCTTGGATTTGGGCTTAGAGGCAGAATCAGAGGGATTTGGGTGGAAGGAAATTTGAAGATCCTGCAGTTCCAAGCCCCAACCTCAGCTTGGTGTTTGGGCAGGCAAAGAGAATCCCTGGAGGGGCACAGAGGGATGTTTTCCCCGTGGAGGGATGGTTCAGCCCCTGATTTCTTTGCTCTAATCCCCTCTTTGTCCTCCAGCTCTGAACTCAGCCCCTCTGGGGACCGTGGCCACGGTGTTCCACCTCCTGCCTGCCCTGCTCCTCACTTTCCTCGTGGTGTCCGTCCTGTCCTGACCATCTCCTCCCACCAGGAGCCAAGGGGGACCAGCTGTGACCTGCCCAGAGCTCCAGGCAGCTGGGACCAGCCCAGGACTCACTTTTAGGTACTTTTGGCTTCCAAATCACTTGGAAAAGAAAACCCCATGTGTGTCTGAAGGGAAGATTCCAGAATCTTTGGCGCAGGATCTTTGCCTTTGGGACGTTCCAAGCCCAGCTCAGCCCCAAACCACTGCTAAACCCAACCTTGCTGCTGGGTTTAAGGGGGAGTTGTGCAGGTTAAAAATGACATTTCTCAGAGCCTAACCTCGTGACACTGCCAAGACCTCAGGGTGGGAGTGAATAAATAAATCCTGGAACTGAGTAAAAACACCAGAAGCAAACTGAGTGTCTGTTCCTCCTTGAGGCTGCCCTCACCCTCCTGTCTGCAGGGATCCCCCAAAATTAAGTGCTCAGAATCCCAGGATCTGCCTGTTCCTGTTCCTTGGGGTTGTGGCTGTTCAGCATTTAGGAGCTGAGGCTGTTCTCAGCTTCCTCGTGTGGAGGGGAAGGAACTTTGTACAAGGTTTTCCATGTTTTGTTCCCACTCCTTGGAAATATCTGTCCAAAAAAACCCCTCAGTGAAACCTGTACCCAGCTCCTGACATCCTCCTTTGCTCCAGGAGGAGAGTCTGGGAGGGAAAAAAGGGATTTATTTCTTTTATATCTTATAAATCTTCATTGTCTGAGCTTTATAGACAGGGAGCAGGTCTGTCCTTCACTGCAGGGTTTGGATTTTTGCTGGAAAATCTTCCCCACAAAGCACTGAACACATCAAAGAACACGTGGGATTAGGAAAAACCAGCTGATTGATGTTTTATTGTGTAGCACTGAACAGTAATCAAGATAAATTATCTCCAGCTAATCATCCCACGAGAGTCTGTGTGTGGTTTGAACAAACCTTGATCAAAAAGCAGTTCATGAAAAAAAGTTAAATATGATTTTTGAGGATCTCTCAGCTGCGGTGCTGAGCCCCCAGTGACTGAAATCCCTGAGTTTTCCCACTTTAACAGATCCCAGTGGGATGGGATGGACAGGAAATCCCTGGAAGAGCTGGGCCCCGTGTCCTTGCCTTGGCA